>JASEVX010000015.1:11171706-11298261 GCA_031761405.1 Serripes groenlandicus
ACACTGTGACACGTATAAGTAATCGTTACCGTCAATAAATAATTACGTGCAGTTTAATGGCTTCGACCTGCTACACTTTGAAAGCTTTAAAACGAATAGATGGATACAACTCATAGAAGTATATACTTTAGTTTGCACAATGTCATAACATTAGTAGTTCAACTCGCACCAACTGTGGTGTTTGTAATATCCACACATATTTAAAGTTTGAAATCCTTTGGATATTTGTCCACACGTTTTTTTCAGTGCATAGCGGATAATTAATTTAAACTCTTCACAGGAACAAATAACTTTCGAAATCAAGTTTACAAAAGGGCGTCGTGTTTCACAGACATTCCGTATGTGTTACCTCAGTCATTAATATCCACAAAGTCACACAGAACTATTTAACAACTATTCATGTGTCTTTGAATGATATCCATTTAATAAGCGGTAGATAACAACTCGGTTGGATTGCTACATTTAACAGACCCCCCTCGACGACGGTTAAACTGACAATTCGACAACCAGACCGACCCTTTACCCATACACAGACGATTTTACGTGAATCTTTATTTGACGATTTATGTAAACCATTGCGGCAAACGGCGGAACAAAAATGCTTAAAATGAGTATTTTCTCGTTTGTTGACAACTATTTCAACTCTATCCAATTATTAATATTTCGTTTACAGAGATTTCACATAGTGTAAGCTAGATATTTTCAAAATGTTCCATTTCATATTTGGTTTTAAATGTTAAAGGGTTAACACTTAGCCGTTATAAGTCACAAGTTTGATATTTCAGCAGGGAACGAAAATGAAAAGACATTAGTTATTAAACAAACAATATCGTTTAATCTCATGTTCCTCCCAGATTATGTATATTATACAAGACCCCATAACGTATTACATGTATACGATCGATAACTTAAATAGCCAATTATCATAAACTGTGTGTATCGGACACGGTAAACAAGCGACACAACGCCATTCATGAATAAGTTTCCATACTGGTAGAACTAATGAAGTTTTTACACGGAGTCACGTGTAAAGCTTTAATTGTCCTGTTTCGTATGAATTGACCGCGGACAATCCGCATGCATCAATCGGCCCACTTCACTCGAAAATAAATAGCCGAGCCCCGGTAGCTCAGTCGGCATCGAGGCGGGTTGTCAATCCAGGGGTTGTGATTTCGAACCCCAGCTCGGCCAACATTCTTTCCGACGTTTGACAAAAGTCACCGTGACAAGCGTCATTCTTCTTTCGCCAATGGGCTAACAGTCTATGTGGAAAAGCAGCCAGTTGCTTGGAGAGTATGGTGTGAGAAAACCAGGAAACATGTAAGTAAGTGAACTGGCAGCCGTGATATGACTGAAAAAATTGTTGAAAATGCGTTAAACCCCAATCAATCGATCACTCGAAAATAAAAGAGATGGTACTCGCATAAATTCGCGTATATTTGGTTATAAATATAGCTTTGTTTTATTGTGTTTTAACGCCTTTTTCAACATTATCTATTTCAGTTAGATCACGGCGACAGTTCACTCACTTATTCATGATCCAGGGTAAACAAATCATTACTAGGCAAGGAAAAATGTGCCTTGTCCAAGGACACTCCACCATGACCGTCGTTCGTGCTGCGACTGAGGATTGAACCCGAGATACACGGTTTCAAATTCCCGACGCTTACCACTCGACCACGGCGGATTCCTATACGAGCGTGCCTGTCTAATGTCGAGTGCAGTCAACCGAATTATGTATTACTAGTCAGCGATTAAATATCTTCACAAAACATGCTTGATTAACTCAGTAAGTCGATCTTTGTCCATGTAAGGAATACGCTGTGGGTCGAGTGGTTAGCGTCGGAGATTTGAAACCGGGTGTCCCGGGTTCGATCCTCAGTCGCGGCACTACGGTCATGGTGGAGTGCCCTTGGGCAAGGCATACTGTGTAGCCTGAGTACTGGTTTGTTTACATGAATAAGTGAGTGAACTGTCGTCGTGATATAACTGAAATAATGATGAAAGCTGCTTAAAACCCCAATACAATCGTCCATGTCAAGGTCTGTCTGTCTGTCTCTGTCTGTCTGTCTGTCTGTCTGTCTGTCTGTATGTCTGTCTGTCTGTGTCTGTCTGTGTCTGTCTGTGTCTGTCTGTCTGTGTCTGTCTGTGTCTGTCTGTGTCTGTCTGTGTCTGTCTGTATGTCTGTCCTGTCTGTCTGTCTGTGTCTGTCTGTCTGTGTCTGTCTGTCTGTGTCTGTCTGTCTGTCTGTGTCTGTCTGTGTATGTCTGTGTCTGTCTGTCTGTCTGTCTGTCTGTCTGTCTGTCTGTGTCTGTCTGTGTCTGTCTGTCTGTGTCTGTCTGTGTCTGTCTGTGTCTGTCTGTATGTCTCTGTCTGTCTGTCTGTCTGTCTGTGTCTGTGTCTGTCTGTCTGTGTCTGTCTGTCTGTGGTCTGTCTGTCTGTGTCTGTCTGTCTGTGTCTGTCTGTCTGTCTGTCTGTCTGTATGTCTGTCTGTCTGTCTGTCTGTCTGTCTGTCTGTCTGTGTCTGTCTGTCCGTCTGTCTGTGTCTGTCTGTCTGTCTGTGTCTGTCTGTGTCTGTCTGTGTCTGTTGTCTGTGTCTGTGTCGTGTCTGTGTCTGTCTGTCTGTCTGTCTGTCTGTCTGTCTGTCTCTGTCTGTCTGTCTGTCTCTCGCTCTCTCTCTCTCTCTCTCTCTCTCTCTCTCTCTCTCTCTCTCTCTCTCTCTCTCTCTCTCTATTCTCTCTCTCTCTCTCTCTCTCTCTCTCTCTCTCTCTCTCTCTCTCTCTCTCTTCGTAATTAGTTTGCTTAGGTTTGACATTAAGTGAGAAATACATGCAGCAAGTCCCGTTGAACTCGCCTTCAAGGCGAGTAATATCTGCCAACTGAGCTAACCAGGTCGCAATCTCTACAACTATCTATACAAGTTTGGTCAATTGGACGAATTTATTTTGAAAACATCGTGACAGAAGGAGAAATTGCTCAAAACGAGTAATTTCTCCTTTTGCCACAATGTTTTCAACTTTTTTCCGTAATTATTCCTATAATTATAGAGATTTTACATATAGTTCAGTAAACATTTTCTAAGTCGTCTTCTGCAGATTTGCTGTATGTGGGAAAAGGTTAAGGACATCGAATGAACAGAGTTGGTAGACTCGTATTGAGGCGCGTCCGATTATATGGGGTCGTATTGAGGTGCGTCTAATGGTAGACTTGTATTGAGGCGCGTCCGATGATATGGGGTCGTAGTGTTTCTGCTTACGATGAAAACACATACGTAGAATCTCAACGGAATCTTCATCGTTCACCTATATGTTACATATACGTAAATGCATTCTCTGTCAAAAGACTGTCAAAAGACTAGAAGCATAACCTCTCTAGTTGAACGCCACTTTCACATTAACTCTGTTCCTTATACAACACATCTGCAGCAGACGACTTTGAAAACATCTACTCGAGATATATAAAATCTCTAGAGCTGAAGGTACTGAAAACAGTTGAAAACTTTGTGGCTAAATAAGAGATTATTCAAAATGTTTTGAAATCGGCCGATTTTAGTTCCCTACTGCCGAGTTGTTGCGAATGGAAACGCGGTCCACCCTGTTTCGTATATACTGTGATCATATCTGGTTATTTATCGCGGTGTTCACGGGATTACATATCGGTGTAATAATAGCTGGAGTTGGCCTCTCTATACCGGTTAAAAGTTACCCCCAGGATTACAGAGCAAATGACGATCGAGATCATATTCTGAATACTTTACGCCAAAAAGGTCATTTGTATCATTTGAAAACATGTGAGGAATAAAATCACATCTGGGAAATAGAAGTATAGTTTTGAAAGTAACAGACTCGGACACAGTCAAAAGAAAATTGGAAATGTTTAAAATGGCCAGGGTAAACATTCTTTATACCATTGTAAATCAACAAATTGCAGCACTAAACTATGACATTTTAATCCCAAGGTGGATCACATATACAAGGTATCTCAGAAAAGAGTTAACCCTTTCCCTCATATAGACGCTTTCTGACGCCTCTGCAGCAGATGGCTTTTCGAAAACATAGCGACAAAAAAAGAAAATTGCTCAAAACGATAGGTTATCCATTCAATTATAGAGATTTTCTATTTTTTGACAAAATATGTTTGAAGTCGTTTGTGCTGCAGAATTGTCATATGAGGGAAGGGTTATAAATGCCACCTTTAAGAATATCCAATAATCATGAATTATATAAGAAACAACGTTTCACTAAAATGTACACAATACAATACAATTATTTGTTATTGCCTCCATTTGTTGAGTTATCGCAGAATAAGTTTTGCAATACACAAAGACATTATACATGGCCAAAAGTGATATGTTGTCAGCGAATGGAGGGTTACTAACATGTATTGACATGACGTTAGTCCATAGGTTACTGTCTTGTATTGACGCAACAAGCTCGTTGATGTAAACTAGGTATAAGAACGGGGATATAACCCCTCCCTGACGTACGCCACGTACTACGTCAACCTCTATAGACGTTTGCTTAACGTATCGTAAGAAACACTTAAGACCGGTATAGGAGGCTTGTTAAATCCTAAGACAAAACTACACATATTGCTGCACATATCTTGTAAATTCACTGTCAAATGTCAAAGCAGTCAGCTAGAAACACAGACGCGATTCAAGTTACACACTGTTTTTATTAATCATATTAGTTGCGGATGTATAAATTTGTTAATTTGGCACAATTTTCACAGGAATATATGTCTTCCATGCTATAATTATTACTAAACATGTCTGACCGAAGCCTTTAAATCGTGGGTTCGCATCCCGGCTCGGTCAGTGATTCCTTCCGATGATCGATGATCGATGATCGATAAACGTAATTGTGACTAACAGTATTCGTCTTCTACCAATGGGCTGATTAGTATATGTAGCCAGTTGTCCGGAATTAATGTTCTGTGGGGTTCTGGAGCAGAAAGCAAAGTAAAAACAGATTAAGTGAACTGACCGCCGTTATATAACTGAAATACTGTTGTAAACGGCGTTAAACCTCAATTAATCAATAAATAAATAAATAAATCAATCAATCAATCAAATAAATCAATCAATCAAATCAATCAAATCAATCAAATCAATCAATCAATCAATCAATCAATAAATCAATCAATCAATGAACAGTTGTCTGCTGCATATCCTTAGTATGTCGTGTGTGTCCGGCCTTAGCAAATATAACTCAATACTATACTATGCTTGGCAATGTAGACGTGGTATAATATCTACATATGAGCCGTTCCGTGAGAAAACCAACATTATGGAATATGCGTCATGAATCGACACAGATCAATCTAAGGCTAATCCGGGCCGACATACGCAGATGCACAGCCTGAGATGGGTATACACTGTACTTAAATGCCAACGTACGCCTATTTCCAATGCGAAAACTTTTATTATATTGTAGCGTAAACAAACTCCCTTGTATTTTGATGATCAACCAATATACTCGAGGCGCTTTAAACGATTAGGGGTTTTCGTTTTCAGCTTCTCCGCTTAGCCAGCACACGAAGCCATAGTGTAGTGAACTATCGGAGGTGCAGGTTTGATCCAATCACATTAAAACAAAACAGAAACTTCGATGCAGTAGAAACGATCGTATAGATCTGGTGACAGCCTATTAGCCGTCCCGGAAGAAAACCAACCTTATAGCCTCTGCGTAATGAATCGACCCAGATCAGCCTGCGCAGTCCGCGCAGACTGATACAGGCCGACACATTCCGGGGCGGCTTATGCCTTATGTTGACTGCGTTTCGTCCCAGGAATTTTTGGTTAGCCATTCTTATCAAATAGGCCTTTTTGACCAGACATGTTTAAAACCAGTTATAACAAGACAAATTTTTATTTTATTATCAATATATCTTTATATCTAAAATACAAAGTGTTATCATGTTTTATTTAAAAAATAAAAGAGGAGGTATTGTGAACAAATTTGAAAAAAATGTGGTAAAAGAGAAATTGTTCGTGACGAGCAATTTCTCTTTTTCATACAATAATAATAATAATAACTTTATTTTATGAGGGTAAACATAACTCATTTAATCTCCTATGAGGCCCTCATTAAGTAAAACAATTAGTATGTACATTTACTCAATAGAGTACAGTATTATAAAATGTTACAGTGAATTTTCTATGACATGTTTAAAGCAATATAATTTAAATGTATGTCGAGATTCCGATGTTTTTATACGAAGAGGTAATTTGTTCCATATGTCTGACCCTGAATATGTGAAAGATTTTTTCCATATATTTGTTTTTGGCTTATCCAATTTAATACTGAGATTAGAGACAGACCTTAAGGAATATTTAAGGGACAAAAACGAACAATAAGGAAAGGTTATACACAAAAATAAAATATCTCTTTAAAGTACCAGACTTATATCAGAGCGAATGCCTATCACCTGATAGAAAAGGTTGAAAACATTTCTGGAACAATATAAGTACACGGAAGAAGTTAAATGCGAGTTTATATACCTCAGATGTAAGAGTTGCAGGAAATGAGAATGTCCTTATTGATAAATGCATCCTCATCTGCAATCCTTACATAATATAATAACACAAATAATGTGGCAGCATTCCTGATGTGGTATATATATGAATACAAATGCTTATCTATCCCCTCATAAGCAGAATCCAGTTATAACCACACATCTCAAAGACTCCATTATTTGATAAGTGTAGGCAAGAAAAATGCAGTAGATGAGAGACAAACATATGCCCACTTTTCAAAAAGAAAAACCCATAAAGAATACTTTCACGAAACGAAATCGAATATGTTCAACCGAGGCGCTCTAAAGAGTTCTCATAGCTAACGTATATATGTTACAGTCAATCTGTGAAATCAGCCATTTCATGAAATGGCTAAAAAAATAGCCTTTTCGTGAAATGACCAATTCACTCAGTCATTTCATGGAATGGCTAAATAGTTCAGGATTTTTCATGAAATGGCTAAAATTTCAATGCCAATCAATGTTACACAGATTCGCTGGTGCAATTTCAGCCAATCTGTGTATAAGATGTTTTATATCATGAAAAGTATAGTTTGTTTGATACAATGAATATAAAAGCATGTATATCTTTATTATATTCATACTCAATAATAAATGTTATAAATAATTCTTTTTTTGCATGAAAAGCCTGAAATATTTAGCCATTTCATGAAATGACTGAGTGAATTGGTCATTTCACGAAAAGGCTAAATTATTTAGCCATTTCATGAAATGGCTGATTTTACAGATTGACTGTAACATATACATAGGAATGGCACTATGTATACATGGAGAACCATGCAATACCACCGGTGTATATGCAACGGCATATCCCTACACGATACAAAGTACAAAACAAAATATTACATAAATATACAAAAAAAGGGAGTTTGCATATTCAAATTGACAATAATGTCAGAACTGACAAAGTTACATGTCGTACCTGTAACAATTCCATGCGTCATGGAGAAACGATGCAACCACATTAAAAATCATGTCAATGTTTCCCTGAATAGACGTTCTAAATTTGGGTCCAAACCAAACAATGCTCGAACATACTCCTCTCCATGTAGAGAGTAAATAAACTCAGTAAAATATAATTCTCGATTAATACATTCTTTGAAAAGGAGCTTACAATTCTGCACACAGTTACAGTTCACTAAAATATGCTCTGTTATACAACATGTTATGTCGAGTCTGTGGAAGATAGAAAGGCTATCATCTGAGCCACAGAAAAGCTGATAGAAATCATACTTTTTTTGTGTTTAGCTAAATTCCATACAGGACTCACGGAGAACTGCTGCTGTATTTGTCTATATAGCTCAAATTCTGGGGCAGTAGTTATTTTATGCCTAAAAGCATAACTTCGAGTTTATTTGGGTTGATGTACATTCCATTGTTCTCTCACACCAGCGGTTAATGTCCCTATATCGTCTTGAAGTTGCTGCTGTGTAACTGTTGTGTCATTACTGGCTTTATGGAATGTAGCATCACCAGCATACATATCTGTATTAAATAGTTAGAATGTGTAGAATGGCAAACCGTTAATGTATAGAATAAACAAGATATGACCAAGGACAGATCCTTGAGGCACTCCATACTTATTCTAGACGAAGATTTAATGTTATTGTATTCAACTTGCTGAATGCTTTCGCTGCCATTTAATTGAATCTTCATGGAAGTTGTAAATATTCAGTTTGCCAAGTAGAATTTCATGGTCTACTTAATCAAATGCCTTCTTCATATCCTAAAACACTGTTCCTACTAGTTTATCTTGATATATTCGGAACAGCCATTCATCAATTATATTAGTAAGTGCAGTTTGGCATGAGTGGCCGGGTTTAAAAACAGATTAATTCGGATGTAGAAGATTCTTCTCTTGTAGATAAATATTGATTTGTTGAGCAACATGCTTTTTGAAATAACTGGAATAATTGATATTGGTCTATAGTTTTCCGGCATTATTTAATATTTGTCTTATTCGTGATTGTTTTTAGAATGTTTGGAAATGTATCATATTTAAAGCTCATGTTTATAACATGTGAAAGTGGTAGGTTTATTATATGTGCAGCTAATTTAAGGATTCTTTGGGACAAACCATCTAATCCTGTTCAATGTCTTTCTCCCATTCTTAAACAATATTTCTTTCAATTGTATGCCATTCACATTTTACATTTTCACTGGCACAGACTGTTAGTCACACATTGAACTCATTGCATCGCTTTTTTCCACATATTATATACTTATCTGTTCGGTTGTCCACTTCTAAGATTGTGTGAAACACCACGAAGGAATTCTGCAATAATCTTTCTATCTGCTAATCTATCTTCGCTGTCTTTTTTGTAGTTCCACATAGTTCTTTTTCGTTCTTTTCTGTGACCTGGTTAGTACTAAATAATAACTTTATCACATTAAAAAAACCTGTAGTTGTTGTTGTTTGCAATAAACTGTTGATTAGATAACAACATTGTAGTTTGGATTAAAAATGTGTGAAATTATGTATATTATAAATATTATTAATATAATGTTCTTATACTTTTTCGTATACTTGATAAGTTTCTTATATTAATAGAGTTATAGCGGGAAAACTAGTGATTTGGCCAAAAGATCCTATCTAAAAAATATGGCTGCCCAAAAGGTCCAGGCTTAAAAATCCTAAACGAAACGTCCGGCCCAAAACTTCCGTTGGCCAAAACTAGTGATTTGGCCAAAAGTTCCTATCTAAAAAATATGGCTGCCCAAAAGGTCCAGGCCAAAAAGTCCTAAACGAAACGTCCGGCCCAAAACTTCCGTTGGCCAAAACGTCCGTCCACCATTCCAGAGACATGTAATGCATTTGGTTGGTTAACATTTTCCAACTGTGCATATTTTATCACATTTACCCGACATACATAACATTTGCACCAGACGACCTTTAAAACATGTAAACACAAATATGAAAAATCTCTAAAAATGCAAGCATTATAATTGAATAATCATGTAAATATTGTACCAGGGGGAAATTGTTCATTATGAGCAATCTCACTCCTTGTCACATTGTTTACAAACGTCATATGTTGCAAAGACGTCAAAATGCGTATGCATGTTTTCAATTGTTATTATTTTCTTCCGACCCTGTATCATTTAATTAACATTGTAAATACTTATATATTTAATTAACTGAATAAATAGTGTTTAAAGCATATGGATAACAATCTAAAACTGGTGTTTGAACCCTTTTTTTTCTCAACTCGACCTTAGTTTGAGTGAACACGCCACGTATATTTCAATACTTGGAATGTTAGAGAACGCACCCGGGAGAAGCAGTTATTTATAAACTGCGATCTTTGTCCAAATCGAAACAATAGGTAAAGTAATAAAAACAGACTGTTTATATAACATAAAGTAGCGATAAGTAAACAGTGACATAAGTGTTAATTACCGCTTCCCCCCCCTCCCCCTTTTTGTAATAGAATAATTCAATGAAATGGTTGGTTGTAGTGCTATTATCCTGGACCTATTGTAGGAGAAAATAATTCAGAGCTCTAGATAAGGGGCGTTTTGCATGTTCTAAAATCCTTATTTGACCCTCTAACCCTATGTTGTGGGTACTCAAAAGAATCGCCTCATTGAGACGATTCGTTTGAGTACCCACAACATAGGATTTGCTTTAATAATAAGAGAGAAATTGTGAGAAAAGAGCTGAATACCCCTCCTTATCTGGTCTTCTGAGAGATATCACAATGATTAAAGAGTATATGAAAATAACGCGTAGCAAAACTATGCTGTACAGTCGATTATATTTAAATATGATTGAAAATGAATATAATTTCTCGTTGGGATGCCCTATGTACAGGGATCTAGGAATATAGTGCCCTTCTATGTATAATTACACCTGGCCAAATATAAATAAATTTCAAATTTTAATGAAATCAGAGCAAAGATCTATTTTATGCAAATTGTCCAATATATTTACTTAGCGAATCTGAAAATGTATTATAATACAAAAAAAATATTTTATTACTTAAAAATGATAAACTTGTTGCTAAATTGAAACGTTTCTGTTTTAAATTTTAAACCTTTGACGCAATTTGACGCTTCGTCAGCACACGACTTCTATGGTTTGTCACTATGTTATAAACTCTATCCAATATCTGTCTGATTTGTTTATAGATATGTTCCATGTTTTGGTCAAGATGTCTCGCCGTTCGCTAGCTTGAAGTATAGCCCCTGAGGTAAATCTACAAATGAAGTGCACGCCCCTCTGTATGTGATGCTAACACGGGGATACTATAATCTTTTCCTACATACAACAAATCTGCAACCGACGATTTTGAAAACATCTAAAAAAAGTAGGCAAATTCTCTATAAATGGAAGAGTTAAGATTTGAATACATAGAGGGCAAATTCTCCTTTTGCAAAAATGTTTTCATAAGTCGTCTGCTGCAGGGGCGTGAGAAAGCGTCTGTACGCGGGAAAGAGAGAGTTAAGATCCCAAATCGGCTTCTGTACAAAAACCCAAACAAAGGGTCAATCATGAGAGTGTTTATTTTATAATCAACCTACGCCATCACTCACTCACTCGCTCAGCACAAATGTGCTATAAACACTGTCGGTCCGTGGTTCAAGTCCAGTCTTGCTTGCCAAATGGCTATATAACCGAGTACGAGGAAAAACAACGGTAGAAAACGAACGATTAAAGTCCTGGAGAAACCGTCAACGTTAAGTAAGCTAAGAACAAGAAAAACAAGATGAAACTTACAACAGCATCCTTGCTTTTGAGTTTGGTTATTTGCAGTACATTTCTGAACGCGGAAGCAAAACGTGGACGAGGAAATGGTATGTAAAAAATAATTTATTTCTATAAGTCTATTTTGTTTTGCCTTGCAATTTACCAATCATTAACATTGTGTTTGGTTCCATAAACAGATGTTTAGTAAGAATCATTTAAGATAGATATATTTTATTCGCAAAAGACAAAATGTCCATCTTGTACATACAATCAAGCAAAACACACACATATATATGAACATATACATTTTTTGTCATTTACATTTGCTTCCTGGTTAATGATAGATGTTTTACGAAATGACCAGGTACCATTAAGGAATGGTAGTTAAGAAAAGAGACAATAGAAATAGCTTATTCATGTTTTTCTAGATAATGCTTGACATAGAGACAGAGTTGCAGATTGTTACCGAAATTGAATATACAAATCTAGAACTTTAATGATGCTTACCAAAACGAAACGCAAGCGACCTGCCTCTTTATATATAATACAATATTGATCACTATCCTTGTAACGTGGAAGAATAGAACTAAAATGAAAACCTCGATAATACATTTCACACATATGTACATATTCCTTTTTACACTTTGAAAAAAATAATAAAAAAATTACATTTAAACAACAATAACAATATACATTTATTTTAAATGAGATAATTAATCTAGTATTAAAAGAACTTCGAATATATCTCAGAAAGTGTCTTTAATCGCCCTAATATGTACAAGTTAATATCTCTATCTCAAACCAAAGACCATGCAATTTAAAAACCGTTGAGTATATGAAATGTTAAAATACTAAATATACTTATAAATTTATATTATTTCGGGTACCTTGGCGAATACCTATTTCGAATATATTTCGTGTCAATGAAGTATTTTAACAGCGGGTACCCCTTTATGGTCATTTACAATAATGGATCTAAATATCGTTATGATATGATTTACACAAAGAATAAATTATAACATGTTTAAAGCTATTGACATAAAGTATCTTGACATTATGAGCATATTGATAATTTTTCAAACTGTTTCCAATTGTGAATAGTCTAAATACACATATTCTACAATGATGTCGTATGTATAGGACTGTGAATTTTAATCTATCTGCAGCATAGACTTTTGAAAACACTTTGTCAAAAAAAAAAATAGCAATTGAGGAGGGAAAATATCACAACATTTTCGAATCCATCCCAATAATACTACTTTCATTGCTGGTTATTTTCATAATTGTGCTTGCTGGTATGTCCTATGTACAGGGATCTAGGAATAAAGTGCCGTCCTATGTGAATTTGAATACATCTGCAGCATAGATTTTTGAAAACACTGTCAAAAGAAAAAAAAGCAATTGAGGAGGAAAAATATCACAACATTTTCGAATCCATCCCAATAATAATACTTTCATTGCTGGTTATTTCCATAATTGTGCCTGTATGTTTTCAATTGCTACAAATCTGTTATATGTCGGAAAAGGCCACGTAAAATTGAAAGTTAAGTCTAAATGATTTTGGACTGTTGCAATATAGTAAAAATACGAGATTATTCTGTAATTAAAACTTAAAAAATTGTATAAACTGTTCTGCAATTAAGCATTTCCAATATACAATTAATTTGCAGCAAAAAATAAAGAATACCTCAATAAATAAGAGTCTAATACTTGAATATAGAGTTCGTATCACTTTGATTATTTTGTCACAATGCTGTTAAAGTCGTCTGATGCAGATGCGTTAACATTCGCCTATATATGGTATTTAGGGTTAAAACTCAAGAAGTTAATGATCCGCGCTAAGCAATTTGGGGTCAAATTGTTTTGTTGTGTTTGTTTGCATGGTGTTTATGCCGCTTCCAACATGTTATCAGTTATATCGCAGCATTCCTTGGTTGGTTAACAGTAATTCTGGTACCTTTTACTAGCCTAGTACTGGTTTGTTTACCCAGAAATCATAAATGAGTGAACTTTCGCCGTGAAATAATGTTGAAAACGGCGAAAAAGGTCAATAAAACAAATCACGGTTTGATTCGGTTAAAAAGAAAACCCACGAAGGGCGCCCCCCGCTTAATGGTATTTTTTACCATTTCCACACATACAATACAACTAATCCGTAGCAGATGACTTTGAAAAGATATATGAAAAAATACATAGAATCTCAATAGCATAACAAATGGATAGAGTTGAACACAATTTGGCACATGGAGAAATTAATCATTATGCTTAATTTCTCCATTTGCCACACTGTTTTCAAAAGTCGTTTACTGCAGAGGCGTCAGAAGGCGTTTATTTGCGGTAAAAGTCTGAGCCGGGTAGGACGTTTTGGGGTCTTATGCATTCTCCGTAATGGGATCACACAGATGGATATTGGCGTAAAAGTAATGGGGTAACAGTTGTAGGTTTTGTGTTATCAAAATGTATCGAACTTACATGTATACGCACTTTAAGGACTCTAGAGAGACTGTGCGAATGTCACAGGCTTGTCGTCGTCTACACTGTAGGCAGGCGAACTAGACCCCTACCCAACTCGCTACGACATGGCCTAATTCTTCCATTTGACTTTCGCACTCTTAATGAGGCATTGGTCACTTGTTATTGCTGAGTGTCATCTTCATGTATGTGACTGAGGAGAACAATCCTTTTTATAATCTATATTGTGAGAATTTATTGACCGCGGATAAATGAATATATTATTCTAACTTCTACACTGGAAAATAGATAGATACGATTCGTACGTGTTCATATATCTTTTCATATTGAAACCATTTATCTATCACCCAACAACTCGGCAACAGACGATTTTTTTTGAATATTTGTATAAACGAACGTATAAATATTCAATAGGACTTTTTCCTTTTGCCACAATGTTTTCAAACATTGTCTGCTGCAAAGGCGTCATACAGCGTCTGTATGTGGCAGAAGATTAAGCAAAGCGGGGGATATTATAGCAATATACAACTGTGTGTTTATAGTGGAACTGGATTCAATATAACCTAATTACCGAGTGCAGTGGTCGAAATAATGCATTTAGGTGTCACCAGTCAATTAATGTTCACGTTAATCCGAGACATGTCTGCATAATGTGCAGCGTTCCCTTAGTACTCTTTCTTCGTTGTTCATTAATAACGGCGTTTCCTGGGTAACTTACCAGTACTAATGGTCCATTTACCCTGACACCAGTACTAATGGTCCATTTACCCTGACACCAGTACTAATGGTCCATTTACCCTGACACCAGTACTAATGGTCCATTTACCCTGACACCAGTCAGTCAGTCGTAATGCTAACCTCGCAATCTTGAGCGCACAGGAGGTCAGCCATTACTATCATTTTTAGTGTATTTGGTATGACCCAAATGCTATGGAACCAAATATAGATTATAATAAAAAAACACACCATTTTTTTTTTCACAGGACGTCGCAGGGAAGTACGTTTACAAATGAAACAAGAGAACCTAAAGGAGATGCGGGATGGAAGTGTCGAATTCCCGAGTGAACTTCAGTACACAATATATATAGATGGTGAGGGAAGCAGAGATCTGGACCTAGCACTCAATCCTTACATGCAAATGCCTGGAGAAAATGGAAAGAGAAAAAGAAAATATGCCTTTTATACCGATGTCAATACAGGAGATTCGTTTGCTTGCAAAGTGAAACGTAGGAATGGAAAGGTTAAATGTGATGTAACTGGTATCATTGAAAGGACCAACGAAACTTGTTATATTTCACCAAATTCTAATACGGCGGACTGCGAAAACTCGGACGATTTTAGCGATGGAAAGCTTTTGGCACTTGATGACAATAACCAAATTGTAAAGAATTCTGCGTTTCAATCAGACAACATTCCAAAGATTTCACGGAAAAGGCGTTCTATTTTACCCGACCCTGGCTTTAAAGTGGTCGAGATAGCATTTGTATGTGACGAAGCGTTTATGCTACCATTTTACAATAGAAATCCAGGTGATGATGTGGCTGCTGAAGAAGAAGCTGAACTCTATGTCACACTACTAGCCAATGAAATGTCCGTATATTACAGAAGTGTGAAGGAAGTGTCTTCTGGACAACTGGACCTTGTGATTTACCCATCCGCATTCATACACCCTGGTAAAGGAAACAACTTTGCATGGTCCCAGAATAACAGGAGAAACTCTGACACTGAGTTGGATATAAATAATGGTTTGAGAGATTTTCTGAATTATGCCTACATTGATATAAACGACGTAAAGTTTGATCATGCTATGGCCCTTACTGGTTTAGACTTGTATGTTGGCGGAGGTACTGGTAATAGATTGCTTGGTGTTGCGTATACGAACTCAGTTTGTCGGCCGAACAGCGCTAAAGTATCAATGCAAGAGAATATTGGATACAACTTGGGATGGATTGCTTCCCATGAACTCGGACATGCACTTGGGTACGGCCATGATGAAACAACTGTGTGTCCAACATTAACAAACATAATGTCATCATTTCTATTCAGTCCTTCCTCGCAAACTAAGGATACGTACAATAAGTTTTCTCCTTGCTCTGTCGAAGCATTCATAAGTCACTTAAACAGTTATCCCGATTGTACAGCAGATAATGGATTCACTGATGAGCAGTTTCGAGAGAATTTCTGCAGCGGCTTGTTGGGAGCAGCAGACATGTCCTTGGACCGCCAGTGTCAGGCACGAACAGGATCAAGAACAGCCTCCGCGTGTAGCACAACTGTCTCTGCCGACGCATGTTATCTTTCTGGTCAAGTAAGATGTCGCTCTACACCGAAAGAATCTTGCTCTACGAGTCTGTTACATGTTTGGAACGGCACACCATGTGGTACTATGACTGGTAACTTTTGCTATAGAGCTAACTGCGTTCCTGAATTCAATATTTGTCCCGCTGAATCAACTCAGGCACCTACCACCACACTTGCACCGACTACAATTACAATCACACAAGCTCCTACTACAACTACAACCACACACGTTCCGAGTACAACTACAACCACGGAAGCTCCTACTACAACTACAACCACTCAAGCTCCGACTACAACTACAACTACGGAAGATCCGACTACAACTACAACCACACAAGCTCCGACTACAACTAGAACCGCTCCTACATCCATAACCACACAAGCTCCTACTATAACTTCAACCACACAAGCTCCAACTACAACTACAACCACACAAGTTCCGACTTCAACTACAACCACACAAGCTCTTACTACAACTACAACCACACAAGCTCCGAATACAACTGCAACCACACAAGCTCCAACAACAACTACAACCACTCAAGCTCCGAGTACAACAACAACCACACAAGCTCCGACTACAACTACAACCACACAAGCTCCGACTACAACTACAACCACACAAGCTCCTACTACAACAACCACACAAGCTCCGACTACACTTACAACCTCACAAGCTCCGACTACACTTACAACCACACATGCTCCGACTACAATTACAACCACACAATGTCCTACTACACTTACAACCACAAAAGCTCCTCCCAACGATTGTAGGTGTTGTGGTAGAAAAAGGAACAGACGTCGCTGTTGTAACAAAGGGTACAGCTTTGGATTAACGTGTCGTTGTTGTGCCCCACTTACCACACCGGAGCCAACACCTCCAGCTCCCACACCTTCGTGCACCTGCTGTGGACTAAGGAGAGGTAAACGTAAACGTTGCTGCAAGAAAAGCAAGAGAAGACAGGGACTCTTTTGTGCCTGCTGCTAATGACGAACCACACAATAACAATATATACCTCAACAATATGAGTCAGTGCATGAGCAAAGGTATAAGATTACATTTCTGAACAGTGTAGGTTCAGTTAATCTTGTCCGTCCTAGTAAACAGTGTAGATGCGGATCCATAGGCTCAGCTGAATATATACTGTTCACTCATACACATTTGTACATTTTGCATGCGCTGGCACATATGACAAAACAACTAAATTTGCGAAATGTGTAAATCTAGATCATCAGATCTGGACTAATCTAGATTTTCACTGGTGTTCTATAAGTTACCGAAGCATTAAAGAAGCTTCCTGTAAATAGATTATATTGGTGTTAGGACAAAGCAAAATGTAATCTCTGATTGAAATACAGTTACTGCACCTTTCAGACTTATTCAAGATGTTTTTTCAGACTAGAAAACAATATCAGTTTCTTGTTTATATGTTATTGAATTGATTTGTCACAATGTTTACAAAAATCATCTGTTGCAAAGACTTCGAAATGCGTATGTATGTTTTCGGTTTGTATTATTTGTTATCACTTTATTAATATTGTAAATACTTATATATATATTTCATTAATTGAATAAATAGTGTTTAAACCACATGGATAACAATTTAAAACTTATGTTCGAACCATCTTTTCACAACTCGACCTTAGTTTGTGTGAACACGCCACGTCTATTTCAATACTTGGAATGGTAGCAGAACGCTGAAGGACCAACCGTCGGGCAAACATCCACAGACTCAAGCAAGACAACATTATTGGTTGTAGGTGTTTTGTGGTAGAAGGAGAGTGATGATCTACCTATTTTGCAATGCCTTGGCCTTCGTAACATGTTCATAACATGAGCCGTGCCGCTAGCCATGGCCTCTGCGTAATGTATCGACCCAGATCAGCCTGCGCAGTCCGCGCAGACTGATCCGGTCCGACACATTCTGTCTCAGGGGGATAGAGGTATAGAGTTATGATTCCTGAAACAGAAAATCCACAGGAGGCGAAATTCGTTAAAACACTGACAAACATTAGCTTAACATTTTCCTTCATACATACGCCTTCTGACGCCTCTGTGGCAGACGTCGTTTTAAACCATTGTGGTGAAAAAGGGAAATTGCTCATGCCTTCCTTTATAGAGTGATCCATTTCACAGTTGTCTGCTGCAGACCTATTCTATGTGGCAAATTGTTAACCCATATTCTGATAAACTCATCCAACTGGAATCATGACACTCAATTGATAATTAATAAGTACAGACATGTAAACAAAGCAGTCTGTGCTAAAACGTAACGAATGAGTATTGGACAATCTAGACCCAGATCGTAATGCACTAATGGGCATTCTGATCTTTAGTTTAACATTATTTATTTTTTACATCGATTGCAAAAGAAGCTTTCAGCTTATATTAATCACGCTCGATTTCTGCTTCCTGGAGACTTAACCAGTACTCGCGCGGTATGTGTGGCAGAATCCGAAAGTCAGAACCCGCTCATCACGGGACTCAAACCCGGGACCTTTGGTACGAAAGGCTGACGCTCTACCTCTGCACCACTGTCTTCCACAATTATGATCTTTGTCTGCATTGTTCGCCTATTCTATTTTGATGTAACGCATAGCTTTGTCAGTCATTAAAGTTTAAAGTCGGGTAAAGTTGGAACAGGGTTAAACATCAAAACAAAGAAGAATTACAATACATTGAAGATGTATGATCGGATAATACTATTCTAGCCGTGTCGGACGAACACTGGGTTGATTGTTTACACTGCGCTCGTATCGCAATAACCCTTTGAATGCTAGATTCGTGTTACTTTTATCACTGCGCTCCTATCACAGTAACACTTATACTACTAGATTCCATTTTAATTTTATCACTGCGCTCGTATCACAGTAACACTTCGACTGCTGGATTCATGTTACCTTTACCACTGCGCTCGTATTGCAATAACCCTTCTACTGCTAGATTCATGTTACCTTTATCACTGCGCTCGTATCACAGTAACACTTCGACTGCTAGATTCATGTTACCTTTATCACTGCGCTCGTATCACAGTAACACTTCGACTGCTGGATTCATGTTACCTTTACCACTGCGCTCGTATCGCAATAACCCTTCGACTGCTAGATTCCATTTTACCTTTATCACTGCGCTCGTATCACAGTAACACTTAGACTGCTGGATTTCATTTTATCTTTCGTTCTGTCTGACCAAGCTCTTGATTGTTGGTTGCTCAACATGTTTATCTTTTTTTAATCCAAAATTTAATTATAGACTGTTTTCAAATGCTTTCAAGACAATTTCATTAACAAAATTAAATAAACATTTAAACAATCAAAGGAATGTAAAGGAAAAGGCTACAATGCTTAACCCTTTCCCTCATATAACGAATCTTTGAAAACATACCTGAAAACATTTGGGAACTCCAAGAAAGTATGATGTATTGTATGAAAGTACAATAATTGAATATAGTGGAAAACATGGTGACAAAAGGAGAAATTGCTCGTTTTGAGCAATTTCTTCTATTGTCGCCATGTTTTCGAAAAGCCGTCTGCTGCAGAGGCGTCAGAAAGCGTCTATATGAGGGAAAGGGTTAATAATCGTTAGAGATTACATATTTGATGAACGTTTGGGTGTTGTTGTGGTTCGAGCATCCGACTCTAGAGTGGGAAAGACAATGGATCAATCCTCGGTCGGGTTACACCAAATCTCTTGAAGGTGCTGAATTGAAATTGACAAATTTACAGTTCACGCTCCGATCCGTTCCGTTCCGCTCCGCCCACGTTCAATTCCGCCCATAAAGCGTTCACTCATTCATAACATTGTGATTGCTTTTTTCCGTTCGTCTCAGATTGAGCGAAGCATTCATGTGATTGAATTTTTTTGTTCATTATGATTGTTTCGTTCAGAGCGCAAAATTCCGTTCCGCTCATAAAACGTTCCAACTTCGTTCCAATCACGCTCACGATCCAATAACGTTCCGCTCAGATTGTCAATTTCATGATGTTCTTAACTGTACCAGATACCAGATAGAATGGTCAAAGTTTAAAACCTATTCAAAAGTTGTCTTGAAATATTAGAATCATAGTTCTAAGATAAAATTAGAGTAATAAATTCGCATTCCAGTAAAATAAACATCCAAATGTTTCACCATTTCAAAATGTTGATCTCCATCTGGAGTTCAGCACCTTTAAAAATGGCTGTTGTGGCTTACCAACTTGGCTGTCCTGGTTAGCATTACGACTGAATCGTTGGTGCAATGAGAACACAGTGATGTGAGTGAACAATCGTAGGTGCAATGAGAACACAGTGATGTGAGTGAAAAATCGTTGGTGCAATGAGAACACAGTGATGTGAGTGAACAATCGTAGGTGCAATGAGAACACAGTGATGTGAGTGAACAATCGTTGGTGCAATGAGAACACAGTGATGTGAGTGAACAATCGTAGGTGCAATGAGAACACAGTGATGTGAGTGAAAACCGTTGGTGCAATGAGAACACAGTGATGTGAGTGAAAACCGTTGGTGCAATGAGAACACAGTGAGGTGAGTGAACAATCGTAGGTGCAATGAGAACACAGTGATGTGAGTGAACAATCGTAAGTGCAATGAGAACACAGTGATGTGAGTGAACAATCGTAGGTGCAATGAGAACATAGTGCTGTGAGTGAACAATCATTGGTGCAATGAGAACACAGTGATGTGAGTGAACAATCGTAGGTGCAATGAGAACACAGTGATGTGAGTGAAAACCGTTGGTGCAATGAGAACACAGTGATGTGAGTGAACAATCGTTGGTGCAATGAGAACACAGTGATGTGAGTGAAAACCGTTGGTGCAATGAGAACACAGTGATGTGAGTGAACAATCGTAGGTGCAATGAGAACACAGTGATGTGAGTGAACAATCGTAGGTGCAATGAGAACACAGTGATGTGAGTGAAAACCGTTGGTGCAATGAGAACACAGTGATGTGAGTGAACAATCGTAGGTGCAATGAGAACACAGTGATGTGAGTGAAAACCGTTGGTGCAATGAGAACACAGTGATGTGAGTGAACAATCGTTGGTGCAATGAGAACACAGTGATGTGAGTGAAAACCGTTGGTGCAATGAGAACACAGTGATGTGAGTGAACAATCGTAGGTGCAATGAGAACACAGTGATGTGAGTGAAAACCGTTGGTGCAATGAGAACACAGTGATGTGAGTGAAAACCGTTGGTGTAATGAGAACACAGTGATGTGAGTGAACAATCGTAGGTGCAATGAGAACACAGTGATGTGAGTGAACAATCGTTGGTGCAGTGAGAACACAGTGAGGTGAGTGAACACTCGTAGGTGCAATGAGAACACAGTGATGTGAGTGAAAACCGTTGGTGCAATGAGAACACAGTGATGTGAGTGAAAAATCGTTGGTGCAATGAGAACACAGTGATGTGAGTGAAAAAAAGTGTTGGTAAAATGACAACACTGTAATGTAGGTGAAAACTGTTGGTGCAGTGACAACACCATGATGTGAGTGAAAACAGTTGCTGCAGTGACAACACCATAATGTGAGTGAAAACCTGTTGAAAGCCGCAAAGTACAAACACGTTAAAACAGTTTCGACTTCTTAATGGACAGACATAATCCGGAGACCCCCTTCCCCGGGTCCAAAACCGGTGCTATCCATAAATGCAAAATGTCAAGTGTTTAAATATAGACCAGAAATAAAATGAATTGATCAATGTCGAAGAAAATCCATATGAGCCGTTCCACGAGAAAATCAACATTATGGACTCTGCGTAATGTATCGACCCAGATCAGCCTGTGCTGATTGGTAACGTAACAATTTAAGTAGAACACCGTTTGGATATGTTCGAGTGATATGAACTGTTCCTCGAGAAAACCAACGTTATGGACACTGCGTAATATGTCGCTTTGCAACACTGTTGCTTATACGGATCAATATAATCGAAAGTTTGACGCAAAATGGTTTTAGCTCACTTAGAATAAAACAATATTTCATGCATCACACAAGAAAATATATCGGGTCTCAACAGCACTGCTTGGTCAGTCTAACAGTGCTTGTAGTGTAAACAAGAAAACTAATCTTATCAATAGCTTGTATCTCATGAACACATTTGATTCCATCTAAAACAATAGTTAATCAAGTTACAACCATTTTGCACAACACATGTTTTGTTAACAAAGGGGAGTAACTATAATCTATATTTTATCTGATGCCAGCTACGGTTACCTGTATTGCATTTTGGCATATTTGGATGCTATATCTAATCAAAATTTAGATTGTTTTCATAAACTATTATATAAACGAATATACATCTGTCTTAACTTTTACATGTGTGTAGATGCACGTCTGTCTCCGCCTCGGGTGCGGGAGCTCGCTGGTTCGATCCCCGGCAGGGTCATACCAAATACTTAAACAATGTTAGATATATGGCTTCCATCTTTGGCGCTAAGGGTTGCGGGTTAGTATAACGACTGACTGGTACGTGACAGGATAAATGGACCAGTAGTACTAATAACTTACCCAGAAAATGTGTACATATGTGTTAATTCATGTCCGTTTCTCATTATGTGTACACGCTATGTATTAAATACATGTGTATATATTCATTTACGTCTGTCTTTATGTATACACATGTGTTAATTCATGTCCGTTTATCAGTATGAGTGCATATGTGTAGACTCATGTCCATGTACATATGTCTTGATTTATGTCCGTCTATTGTATGAGTACATGTGCGTAAATTCATGTCCATCTGTCTGTATGTGTACATCAGTGTAAATTCCTGTCTGTCTGTCTTTATGTGTACATATGTGAAGATTCTCGATAATTTGCCTTTTTGTGTACATATGTGTTAGTTCATGCACGTCTGTCTTAATGTTTTCATATATGAACATGTAGAATAATGTCCGTTTGTCTTTATGTGTACATATGTGAAGATTCTCGATCATTTGCCTTTTTGTGTACATATGTGTTAGTTCATGCCCGTCTGTCTTCATGTCTCCATATATGTACATGTAGAATAATGTCCGTTTGTCTTTATGTGTACACGTGGGTTGTGTTAAAAGCATTTGATACCTGTTGCCCAATCAGTCTGTATTATGATGCCGATGCCTTATAAACCACACCCTCTAGGTACAACTGCATACTACGTTTATTACGACCCGTCAAAGTACTTTTTCAGCGAAATCAGATGAATCGAAGAGCTCCCTACCAAGGGAGGTAATATATTAGGGCTGTAGCGAGAGTTCAAACTATCGATATATTGCAATAGTGACAAGGGCAATAGTAATGCATCGATTGTAAAACTGAAGATCAATAACTATCGCAATAGTGGTTGGAACTAGTATTGGTTCATGTAGTACATTGAATCTAAATATGCAGATATGCTTTTATTTCTTAGAGAAAAGACCATGTTACTTGTCTGTGAACAAATTTTGTTGCCTGAAAAGTGATAAATGTTCTTATTTATGTGTAAGCTGGAAAATTAAGTTCTTTTTGAGAGCAAATTTTTTTTTTTTAATTTTGAAATAAAAGATAAACAATAAAATGGTCTTTTTGATACTTTTATTCCTTGTAATTAGACTTCAGAATAGTTATTTTTTTAAAGTTCAATAAAAGCAATAGTATTGCAATGCATCACAATATTAGTTGTGCTATAGTTTAACTATTGCAATGGTACTTTCTGAAAATCAATACTATCGCAATAGTGATTTATGGGCTCAATAGGTTATATTTAATAGGGACTATAGACTGTGTCGTAATAATTGGTGCAGTGAATTAAAAGATGTGCTAAACAAACTTGACTTAATAACCTTCTACGACAATAAAACCACAATAAACATGAAAACAGTAAAAGATAAAATACACCTTTATTATAGTAGCGTATGGGTAGATAGTGTGCAAAATGTCCCGAAACTAAGAACATACATCAAGTTTAAGACCGAATTCATAACTGAGAGTTATGTTATGTTTAATCTGACAAAATGTGAGCGTTCAATGCTAGCCCAATTTAGGTGTGGGATTCTCCCCCTTAGAATCGAGACAGGGCGATATATTGGAGAGCACCCCGAGGAACGACTTTGTAATATGTGCGAAACAGATTCAGTTGAAGATGAAACTCATTTTCTAATAAACTGTGAATTTTATAAACATATTCGTTTAGAAATATTTGAAGACCAATTCAATGATGCTACATTTAACCAGTTAAGGGATCATCATAAAATGAGATACCTTATGAACAATCATCCTCGAAAATGCGCTAAATTTATTGTAAAGGGTTATCGAAAGAGAAGATCAGCCATGTATCATAACTAATCTGATTGGTGTTTACCTGTATTAGACTCTGAAATAGAAACCTGTCTTGCGAAAACACGTCATGCCTCATTGATTAACCGCGAAAACCTATTTCGTTTTCGTTGAAATGAAATTGGCTCTCGCGTTTAACGACAACGTTTTTATGTGTATTGAAAACAGCACATAGCTCTCAACTTATTATAACCAAGGGAGCAACTACGTCTGAAAACACCGCATAACTTATGAACATACCGTAGAGTTCTTCACTGTGAAAGGGTAGTTTTCTTATAGTCGCTGCTTAAGGAAAATGCAGACTCATTTGATTACGACGTTTTCAAAGTGTCTACATTCAGCAAGTTTCTCTGAAAACATCTGATATTAAACTTAGCGATTGCGGATTATAAATAATATGATGTGTTATGACTTTATCTCATTATATGTAAATATGTATATACGTATACACATATAGGTGACTTATAGGCCCAAAGGGCCGGGTGTGATCATTTTTGTTTTTTATATAATACTGTTAATCATAATATGTTTCACACATGTCACTTTAATAAACAATTTCTTATCTTATCTTATCTTATCTTAGTCACCCCTATAATATATTATCGAAAATGTAGATGGTTGGGTACATGCAAATGTAATATAAGTAATTGACCCTGTACTGTGAAAAACATCGTTGGACTGATTTCTTTGGCCACCGTTGTCGAGCATGCAAGGAACCGTGCACCGAAAAGCGAGGTCGTACGATGATTCCACTGTAAATTGTTACTTTACTCGATTGCCAATTTTGATGGAACGCTAAGGTCATTTTAAAAAATTATATAACCTAGAGTGGCTGTTTAATGTTTGCTAAATAATACAAATATTATGAATATTGATGAGCCGGTGCCTGAAATAGCATGAATATTAGTTAGCCAATGTGTTCTTTGTCACGGTGTTCGATAAAAAAAAGCAATCGTTAATTACGTTCCATCAAGAACATATTTGTTATAATTCTTTGTTTACAAAGTCAAAATATAATTGTTCTTGTCGCTTTGTAATGATTGTTTTCTCTCTCCCCTCCAAATTCATTGAAAATCTGTCATGACAAAAAAAGTGCCAAAAATAAGGGTAGTAGTGCTCGGTTGAAACCATCACACTTGGTAAGACAAATTGGCAATCGATAAGCTTTTGCTGTAAAAAAGTCACCATATTTCCATACTTCAAGGACTAAATGACATATTGAGACAAAAAGAGACAAAAAGAGTAGTCTGCAAGCGCATATAAATATATAAAGGAACTAGAATGAAAGTATGCAATAAAGAACGATACCCCTCACCCGTCTTCATGTATGCTTGGCTATCCGTGTTGTAGTAAATTTTACCCTAACAGTGTCTCATAGACACAACATTATATCAAGAGAAGATCGTTTGTGCGTGCTTTCTGTTTTAGACCGTGAATCCCATGTGTCCTTGTGGGGTAGCAAATATAATTTTGTTTATAACTGTTTGAACTCAATATGTATTTGATTAGTACACCGATAACATCATATGTAAATGATTTCTAAACTCTTTTAACTCAAATAGTAACAAAATGCTACGTACATTTAACAGTTACGTACATCGTCTTATATCGTGTAAACATATGAAGGGAAGTAACTGTGTTTGGTATAGATGCTATATTTTAATATGGATGTTTTCCCGTGATACAACCTTGTTATGAATTGTATTTATGTTTTAAAGATACAATTCGAAAATAAACAATGGGGGTCAATCAAGCGTGAACTTTCCACTTTATCCTAACAGAATGGGAAGACGAACATGAGTACTTGTCAATACTACAAGTTGTTCAAAACTTTTAATTGGGATTCGCTTCGTTAGATATTCATTATTGTCAGGCTTTTCCGGCTGTCTGTCTGTCTGTTTGTTTGTAAGCGACGCTCCACAGCCCAAACCAACGGGCCGATTCCGATGAAACTTGACGAACAGGTGCCATACAGGCTCAGGGTTTGCGCGTTTGAGTTCCGTTGCTAAGGACACACAACCAAGGCGAATCCCACGTCGCCTACCGGCTTGTACAACATTTCTTTGTTTCGAATACGGTTTTCTCCAAATGGCTATATGAACCGTCCCGCGAGAAAACGAGAAAAACCAACATTATGGACTTTGCGTAATGAATCAACCCAGATCAGCCTGCGCAGTCCGCGCAGGCTAATCCGGGCCGACACATTCCGTCTGAGTTAGATAGAGGTATAGAGTATTGATTCCTGAAACAAAAAATCCATGGGAGGCGAAAAGTGTCGGTCCGGGTAAGCCTGCGCGGCATACTTAGGCTGATCCGAGTGGATACCTTACGCAGAGTCCACACTGTTGGTTTTCTCGCGGGACGGCTCATTTAGACGGGTGGGAGGGTTAACACACCAGTAGATCAACCACCATTGAATCGACACATCCAAATACAGTATACATTCATCTGCATGTTAGTTACCCTATTTATTTATTTATTGGGGTTTTACGCCGTTTTCAACATTATTTCAGTTATATCACAGCGACATTGTACTTATTCATGGTCCCTGGGTAAACAAACCAGTACTAGGCTAGAAAATGTGCCTTGCCCAAGGGCACTCCACCATGACCGTAGTGCCGCGAATGGGGATCGAACCCGGGACACCCGGTTTCGAAATCCCCGAAGCTAACCACTCGACCACAGCGGATTTCCGTTAGTTACCCTAACACACAGGTAAACATATTGTAAAGAACAGTTTCTTATCGAGCTAGGGTACTTTTTTCTGCTATGCAAGTGTTAGCGTTCTGTGAAAATAAACGGCTAGGCATTTGCGAGCAGTGTAGATCCAGATCAGCCTCCGCTTTCGCACAGCCTTATGAAACTATGCACTGTTCGTTAGTTAGTCATAGAATGTTTAAAATAACGTATTTAACCCCCCGCCCTCATATAGACGCTTTCTCACGCCTCTGCAGCAGATTATAGTCATGAGTTTTGTTTTTCTATCATCTGCCTCCTCTGTATTTGGTGCTGCTGTCTGAATGTGATGCCCATACTGACAATCGGGATAGCCAGGTGATGATGTGGATGCGTGGTGCCGGGTATGATCCTAGCAGGGCTAGGTAGTCCCTTTGGAATTTTATGTGGCTGTATCAGGGACGTAGATCCCTTTAGTCACTGTAGGCACGTGCCTTCACATTTTTTCTAAAAATGCTCCCAAAATGCAGCTGCGGCAATACACATCTGCGTAATGTATCGACCAGATCAGCCTGCGCTGTCCGCGCAGACTAATCCGGCCGACATATTCCATCTAAGGGGGATATATACAGGAGTGATTCCTGAAACAGAAAATCCACAGGAAGCGAAGAGTGTCTATCCGGGTACGCCTGTGTGGCATGCTTAGGCTGATCCGGGTCGATACTTTACGCAGAGTCCACAAAGCTGATTTTCTCACGAGACGGCCTACACAGTGAGTATTGCCAAGCTACGCGTCTGTGTAGGCGTCGTTGAGTTGTTGGTGTGGCGCTCTCGCATAGTTGGGCGTCTGACAGAATAGTAGAACTTGTCTCTAAAGATTATCTTTATAACTTTATTTATATTAAAAGTTACAATCAATGTAACGCTGCCAGTGGCATTTCGTGTGTAGTTATGACTCTACCCTTACATATTCATGTAGAGGGTGCCGACGGCTTTGCTTTATGTATAATGGTACTAAGATCGTTGGTTAACCATATTTCTAATGTCTCATTTGACAAACACAATTATTGCCAGAAGTGATGATATAATAACGATTTTCCAATCGTTGTGAGAAATCGAGAGATTGCTTTTAAAGAAAAAAAATTACTCTAATTCTCACAAAGTTTTCGAAAGTCGTCTACTGAAAAATGCATAAAATGTTATCTGTTTCAGGGACAATGTTAATGGTAAAGAGATGTAACGAGACGTAGCTACGCCAGTATGGAAATAATTCAATATAAGCCGAGTAAGGCTTAATCAACTAACGCCTCTTTTTTTCTGAACATCCTCGCTTTTGTCGAAGAGAATTGCCTATTATCAAGCCAAATGAAACGCATAATGGTCTTTATTGACACCTCCCTGCAAAATGAATTAATCTCAAATTTGAAACGGTTCGTCTTCGTGCTTTGTGATAGAAATAATTAAATCTGATTGATTAAAAGAGCGCTGTTCTGCGAAAACCAACCTTAGCGTAATTAATACACTCGTTCAAACAGATCCCACTTTTGCATCCATGCCAACGGATCCAAATTGTATACTGCTTTATGAATACGTTGCTTGAAAACTGTTTTGACACGTGGATCGTGGATGTGATGTCTGATATGAATCTACATTGGTTGCAAATGTCGTACGGTTCGTTGTTTGCAGAGCGTCGAATTGGTGAATGTCATGATTAATGAGAATGGCGCTGTAATTCGTCGAGGGATATATCAGCATCATGCAGGTGAAGCATAACCGATAGGGTTACATCTGTGTGATGGGTGGGGGGGGGGGGGGGGGGGCGTAATTTACAGCAGTGCTCTGTGAAAATAAACGGCAAGACATTTGCGATCAGTGTAGATCCAGATCAGCCAGCGCATATGGCACAATGCTCGTCATGCAATAAACAGGGAAGACAATGTACCACTGTTTAAGCCGTACTAATTATTGACTAATTTGACTGTTATCTGCTCTTTTTATCATTTTGCTAATTAACGGAAATTACCGGACATTTACGGATATCTGCATGTAGTCTTTTGTAGCTCTGCACTGTTTGTTCGTAAATTAGTCATGGAATGTTTAAAATAACGTATTCAACCCCCAACCTCATATAGACGCTTTCTGACGCCTCTGCAACAGACTATAGTCATTTTTTTTTTTTCTATCATCTGCCTCGTCTGTAGATGGTGCTGCTGTCTGAATGTGATGCCCATATTGACAATCGTGTTTGCCAGGTGATGATGTTGATGCGTGCGGCCGGGTATGATCGTAGAAGGGCTAGGTAGTCCCCTTGGCATTTGATATGGCTTTATGCGCTTGCGTTGTTGAGTTGTTGGTGTGGCGCTTTCGCATAGTTGGGCGGCTGGCGGAATAGTAGAAATTGTCTCTAAAGATTATCTTTATAACTTTATTTATGTTAAAAGTTACAATCAATGTAACGCTGGTGGCATTTCGTGTGTAGTTATGACCCTTCCCTTACAGATGGCGGAGTCAAAACTGATATGTGTATATGTGTATATGTACATATGTATGTATGCATATGTATGTATATGTGTAGGTGTATGTATATACATATTATTACGATTATTTGCTCATACATTGTGGACTGTGTGTATGCATGTGTGAGTGCGTGAGTGCATATGTCCGTGTGTGCGTGCGTGTGAGCAAGCGTGTTTGTTTATATGTAATTGTATATTGTAATGACGAAATACCACTATAAACAATCATTAACATGATATTTATGTGACACATCATAGCATCTCATATAACATATCTTCTGGTAAATGTTGTGTGAACAAATTTGCTGATGGATATTCAATTTACAAATTATTTGAAATACTGCTGTTCCTTGAGTTTCTCGTTAAGGATCTGCATCTATTTGCTTACATGCAGGTATAGTCGCTCATGATGCGTACAATAAGTAACTAACCTCCACACTCATCATGATCCTTTCCAATGGGAGACATCGGTCAGTTATCTCCCTTTAATACTCTCTACATCTAGCTAGGTCCTATCATTTGGTTTCCTCTGTTTTTATCATTGGTTTCTTTGCACTGGAAGGTGCACTTATAATTGCATTTTCTTGGCCAACTGTTATTAGATTGATTAGTAATTCCACATTTGTTTTCTTTAAACTCTGCTTTGTAAATTTTCTGTTTTTAATCATCACTTTAATTAACACATTTATGATTAATGTGTACAGAGTAATTGCAATATATCATTGCGAAATAGCGATAAAGACAAAGGATTCCAACTAAAAGGACCTACCAACTATTTGGTCTTCCTTCGTCTTTATCTGACAAGGGAGATAATATAATTATCACTAATGTCCCTCATTATTGCATCCACAACCATACACAAACATCCAACAAATCGTGCATGTGTATGAGGTTTTATTTTTAATAGTTTCAAAGTATTTGGTATGAGCCTGTCGGATATCGAACCCTCGACCTTTCACATCCGAGGCGGAAGCTCTACCACTACACCAACGCGACAGTTGCCAAACAAAGTGTACATATTATTATTGTCCAAAGTTGCAACTGATAAATGATTACTTCATCATGTGATTATATCTGGAGTATACCCTCGTGAGTATGTAGATTCATAACATTATATCTTTGGACATACCGAGGGCTTTGCATGAAACGGTTGTAACTACAAACCTAGTTTGAAAACCCTGGTTTAGGGGCAATTTTGACCCCTTTGTAAACAATGCAAATTTAGCTGCCATTGCTCAGAACGAGCAATGACACCTAAATTTCCATTGTTTACCAAGAAGAATGATTTAACGCTTATAAAGACTTTATGGCGAGGTGATTAACCTTGGTAAAAATATACCAATTTTAGTTAAATACCGTTTCACGCCAAGCCCTCGATACACAATAAAAAAGAAACAATGTCGGCCAGAAAATCTATACTGATCAGTTCGTTTGTTTGCAAAGGAATTCGTCGAACTTTTGAATTATGAATTGTGTCTTCAAAAGCTGACGCTAGAAAAAAACATGGAAACGGCGAAATGGCTTATTATCAATGATGTTTTGTTTCAACGATCATTGAACCTTTTCCCCAAATACAACACATCATCAGCAGTCGATTTATAAAACATGCAGGACAAAATTTGAAAAAAATAATCCATTTTAATGAGAGTTACATTATTACTTAGAGCTGAACACATTGTGTAAAAAGGAGAAAATGTTCAGCAGTCGATTTATAAAACATGCAGGACAAAATTAGAAAAAATCCCTTTAAATGAGAGCTTTATTATTACTTAGAGCTGAACACATTGTGTAAAAAGGAGAAAATGTTCAGCAGTGGATTTATAAAACATGCAGGACAGAATTGAAAAAATCCCTTTAAATGAGAGCTTTATTATTACTTAGAGCTGAACACATTGTGTAAAAAGGAGAAAATGTTCAGCAGTCGATTTATAAAACATGCAGGACAAAATTAGAAAAAATCCCTTTAAATGAGAGCTTTATTATTACTTAGAGCTGAACACATTGTGTAAAAAGGAGAAAATGTTCATAATGAAACAGTTTCTCCTTTGTCACAATGTTTTAAAAAGCCGCCAGAGTATTAACAAGATATTCCTTCAATTTGACCTAGTGACCTAGTTTTTAACCCGGTATGACACATATTCGAACTTAGCCTAGATATCATAAAGATAGACCTTCTGACCAAATTTTAGAAAATGTGGCTTCTACGTGTTGACAAGATTTTCCTTCAATTTGGCTTAGTAACCCATTTTTTGAACAAACATGACCAATATTCAAACTTGGCCTACATATCATCAAGACAAACATAATACAGTTTCAACATGCTCAAGTTAAAAATGCAGGCTCCAGAGTGTTAACAATATTTTCCTTCAATTTGGCCTAGTGACCTAGTTTCTGACCCAAAATGACCCATATTCGAATTTGACTTAGATATCATTAAGACAAACAGTCTTACGAGAATGCCTTTGATACCTCCACAGCGCTTAAGGGCACCTGCACAGTGCGATTTGTTAGCCCGGTTTAGGTAGAAGCTGGCGTTTGCACTCTACCGCTACAACTTAGTTATTGGTGCTTTTGTGGCTGAAGAGGAGAGGCACGGTCTCATTCACTTCACTGCCACTCGACTCTCCCTCTCGTGTGGGTACTGTCCTCTCCTTCTCCTTCAATCCTCCCTTCTTTGCTAGGGCATCTTATAGTACTGTTACTCTGACACTAGTGCGATAATCGGTGTGTTAATTTGTTACCTTCTGTGAAGAGCGCTACTGGAAATGATCTGCTGAGCGGGGGGGAATCGGATACGGGTCTTACGGTCCCCCGATAAATCCGCCATTGAATTTGTCACGCGACTTCTTTGTTACCATTAATCTTTCGTTACATGGGTCCTACGGGCGCCCGGTAATAACGCCACTGCATTTGTCACGCGACTTCTTTATACTTTTCCATTCCACTTCCCAAATGTTAAAAAGCTTCCATAGTTGACCTCTCGGCGCATTAATTTCTAAAGAATTTGTTAAACTTATATTGGAGTACTCACGCTTTAAGTTTTTCACTGATATTCCCACAACATTATAATGATATTTTTTGGGGAGATCTTAACCTTTTAAATGCAGTTTTGTTAAATCCATGACGAACTATTTTTCTGGCGCTGTCTCACCCTAAAATGCGTTTTTGGGTGTTAACTGCCAACTCCGAAAAAATGGTTTTACTACAAGATCAGAGGCTAAAGCCCCAGGCCAAAAACTAAAAGGCATATTTCATTAGTTCCCTCATAAAAATGCCTAAACATTTCATGTGTTAACAAATATTGTTACTCAGCAAGGTAACTATTTATGTCTACTTAGTCATTTACTTGAATACACCCAAATATTCATGTTTTAAAGACTATTAGGGAAACCAAAATGATGAAATATGCATTTAAGTATTACTTAGCCTTAAGTAAGTTTGGTGGAATTGGACCCTGGTAGCATCCGTTTAATCAAATACATATCTTTAAACAGTCCTTTAAATTTAGTGAATAGCAGGTGTATGTATTATCTAATAGTATAGTGCTAGACATTGAAGATGGACGTTATCAATTCTATACCACTTTTGAGAGAGATATATTGGAAAGAATATACATCAGTAAAACAAAGACATTTATTTTTTTATTTTTTTTATAAATGAGTAATTATAAAGAATTTTTTAATCATCTATAATATAAATATACATACCCAACACCGATTAAGGAAGACCTGATCATTTGACCTATCATCACTATATACATACTATTATGATATAAATAAAGTGATTTCTAAATGAACATTGGTCCAATTCCACCAAGCCTACTTAGTGTTAAGGAATGCTGTTAACTCTTTCAGCGCCGAATTGTTTAAAGTAGACTCTTCCATGCTCAGATTCGGGCGACACTAGTCCATACGTTATAAGGGTTTCGTAATATTTGGATAACTACAAGGCAAACAATGCTGATTTCAGGTGGGACAGCTCGTTACGAGCTGACTCGCCTGAATCAGTATTGTTTGCAAAAACCTCAATATTGCCTTTGGCGCTGCAAGAGTTAAGGAATGCTGTTAAGTAATTAAGTATAACTTAGCATTAAGTAAGGTTGGTGGAATTGGACCCAGTTACTAAACCGAGATCTGCTGTATTGGCCGAAACTTAATGGATATTGTATTGAGTATAAGGGTGAGTATTGGGTTAAGATTGCGTCATTGGTGACAGCATTTGTATAGGTCGAGTTTTAGCCTGTAGTATACAATTGATGGTTTATTTATTAAAACAGTGTGATATGGTCAGAAAAGAAAACAAAATATAAACACTATGCACCCTCAGAAATTGTTTCTGTTTGAAACTGTTTCTGTTTGAAACTGTTTAAGGGTTTCACTGTATTGAATTTACGGCTGAAGCCGCCTGATTGGATTCATGTATATGACGACATTTTTGCGAAACAAGCTATCAGCTTATATTAATCAAGCTCGATGTCTGCTTCCTGGAGACTTAATCTGGAGACTTAACGAGTTTGATCCGTTTTTGTCGAAACATCCCAAAGTCAGAACCCGCTCATGATGGGACTCGAATCCGGGACCTTTGTTACGAAAGGCCGACATTTTACCTCTGCACAACTGTCTTCTACCCACCGCTACGAGTGACCAAGTGACCGGTAGTATATACATCAGGATTATAATTGGGAATTTCTTCTAGTTGGATACTAGATAAAAATGGGTCATTATCATAATGTGTGCTCACTGGAACTTTGAGAATGTAAAATTAAAATACGAATCAATACACGTATACAGTTTAGGCAAGAAACTGTATGTATACTCGTTACATTCGGTACAGTAGATTTAGGTTGGACATATCCGAATATACGGCTACGGATTCAATACAGCGAGTACATTGAGTACACCGCGACATTTTAGATTTAATCTTTGATGTATATATATATATACACAAAGACAATTATGACGTATGAATGGGGACTAAAAGGGCCACGTGACGTGCAATCTGACCTTCGGTTGTTTTCCGACCAGAACAGCAGCTGAATCCATGCAGTTAGATTAAAACCTTCTTTGTGACGATCTAGTCGTTCAAGCATTTTTAACAGTTATGACCATGTTTTACAATTATTGAACCTTCATTTAAATGGAGTTTCTAAAAAAAAAATCTAGTAAGTTTTCAAAGTAGTCTACTGCAAAGTTGTCGTATGTGGGAAAGGGTTAAAGATAACGTTGGACTAACGGTACCTCCAAGTCGAAAGAAACCATAAACAACTTCGAGTTATCGACGTTTTTGCCTAACCGGTCGAGTCGTGCTAACCTTATATATGTACATTCATCTTCGTAATTCATATATACTTATATGGAGATCAAAACGTTGAAGGTATGTTTGAGAAACTTCTGCAAATATTGCTGATAGTGACAAAAAAGTAAGTAATACATAGATCAAAACTATTATGGTAGTAAATGTTGACAAACAAACAATTAAAAGTCATGAAAATATACAAAATTTGGCTTAATGGGTATGTGTACCCACTAAAAATGAAGCATAAATAATCAATATTTAGATGTTTATTGTACTGGAAAGTGAGATTATTACTCTAATTTTATCCAATAATTTAAGATTCTAATATTTCAAGACAACTTTTAAACAGTTTTACAGCTTTTACTATACTATCTATAATCTGGTTCAGCACCTTTAAATGCATGTTATAAAAAACAAACCATGTAAATCGACCAGTTTAAGTCCTCGATTGTCACACTTTCTAAGCGTTTCTCATGTAGAAAACCATATATCATTGAAAAAATGTTACCTCTTGGCTTTAAAACAATCAAAAGAAAATGTGGTGTCATGCATCTCACCAGGCGAAAATGGTAACCGTCATTTTGGACCAAATTGGGCCCGGACAAAACCGGTGTTTAGCATTCTCTACTTTAACTTTCAAACAAGGTCAAAATACTAAAAGTGATCAAATCAATCATTTCCAGTGCATCCTATACACTTTCACAATGCATTTAAACTCAATATCATATATTCAATACCTTCTGGTGATGGCATACACTCATTTCTTCACAAACAAAGTTTTTTTCAGGGACTATAGTACTGTAGATCAGATGTATTTAGCGTATTTTGACCTATTTACTATTTATATTATTTATATTAGTACTTCCGGTGGTCGTCTATGCATTTGACGAGGGTCAAACTGCAATGAATCCTTTGTAACATCGGTAGTAATTAATAGTGTCAACGTTGCCTTATCAACGATTGATTGATTCCTGGATAAGTAACCAGTACTATTGGTTTCATTTATCCTGACACCCCGCAACACTGTGTGCAAAGGAGGGCAGACATTACTATCATTTTAAGGTCTTTGGTATGACCCGGTCGGGGATCGAACCCGTGACCTCCCACAACCGAGGCGGACGCTCTAGCACTACATCACTGAGGCGTTCTTATTAACAGGCTATGGTTCTATATTAACTTTCAATTACCTTTGATTATTCATGACAATACACATGAAGTCATTTTTATTATTTACGCTTCAAACTCATTGTAAGTGGAAACGTTTAGCCATAAGCGGAAGCTTTTATACAATGTAGCTTTCTAAAATGATTTAACTTTTAAGCAAAATAAGGAAAAACATCCTTGCAAATTTGCATTCCAGTGGCATTTTAATGTCATTATATTGATATTACTTTTATTTCTAACATATACTGGTTCTATTGGCGTCCACGTGTTTCGTATTGTTACGACTGTTTGTGCTAGTTAATGGACAAGATATGTCGACTGACATAAGTGGTCAAGAAGAAGTGTTAGCTAACGCTTGACGACGCTGACAAAAGACAGATCACAATTTTTTTGCATTAACTTAAGTATCTAGAATGTAAAGCAAATTCATGCCAAGTGCATTTTTAAAAAAGACAATTGGTCCTTACCCAAGTCATATAAACATTGTAAACATTAATGAAACATACATGTAGATCGAGGGTTTGGCTTGAAACGGTTGTAACTAAAAACCTATTGTGAAAACCCTGGTTTAGGGGCAAGTTTGACCCCTATGTAAACAATGCAAATTTAGGTGCCATTTTTCAGAACGGGCAATGGCACCTAAATGTCCATTGTTTACCAAGAAAAATGATTTAACGCTTATAAAGACTTTATGGTGAGGTGATTAACCTTGATAAGAAAAATACTAATTTTAGTTACAACTTTTTCACACCAAGCCCTCTTGATGTTTTCCTCATCATACACTTAAAGATGCTGACCTCCAGATGGAGATCAACGTTTTGAAATGTTGAAACTTTTGCAAATATTGCTTATAGTGATATACACATTTTAGCTTACTGAGTATGTCTACCTTGTAGAAATGAAGTATAATAGTGACAGCAAAGTAAATAATAAATAGTTCAAAACCTTTTTGACAGTAAATGTTCAAGAACAGTCAATTGGAAGTCATACAAATATACAAAACATGGCTTACTGAGTATGTCTACCTTGTAAAAATGAAGTAAAATAGTGACAGCAAAGTAAGCAATAGATAGTTCAAAACCTTTTTGGCAGTAAATGTTCAAGAACAGTCAATTGAAAGTCATGGAAATATACAAAACATGGCTTACTGAGTATGTCTACTTTGTAAAAATGAAGTATAATAGTGAGAGTAAAGTAAGTAATAAATAGTTCAAAACCTTTTAGGCAGTAAATGTTGAAGAACAGTCAATTGAAAGTCATGAAAATATACAAAATTTGACTTACTGAGTATGTCTACTTTGTAAAAATGAAGTATAATAGTAAGAGTAAAGTAAGTAATAAATAGTTCCAAACCTTTTTTTTTGCATTAAATATTGAAGAACAGTTAATTGAAAGTCATGGAAATATACAAAATTTTGCTTTCTGAATATGTCTACCTTGTAAAAATGAAGTATAATAGTGACAGCAAAGTAAGTAATAAATAGTTCAAAACCTTTTTGGCAGTAAATGTTGAAGAACAGTCAATTGAAAGTCATAAAAATATACAAAATTTGGATTACTGAGTATGTCTACCTTGTAAAAAAGAAGTATAATAGTCACAGCAAAGTAAGCAATAGATAGTTCAAAACCTTTTTGGCAGTAAATGTTCAAGAACAGTCAATTGAAAGTCATACAAATATACAAAACATGGCTTACTGAGTATGTCTACCTTGTAAAAATGAAGTATAATAGTCACAGCAAAGTAAGTAATAAATAGTTCAAAACCTTTTTGGCAGTAAATGTTGAAGAACAGTCAATTGAAAGGCATAAAAATATACAAAATTTGGTTAACTGAGTATGTCTACCTTGTAAAAATGAAGTATAATAGTCACAGCAAAGTAAGCAATAGATAGTTCAAAACCTTTTAGGCAGTAAATGTTGAAGAACAGTCAATTGAAAGTCATGAAAATATACAAAATTTGACTTACTGAGTATGTCTACTTTGTAAAAATGAAGTATAATAGTGAGAGTAAAGTAAGTAATAAATAGTTCAAAACCTTTTTTGCAAATATTGAAGAACAGTTAATTGAAAGTCATGGAAATATACAACATTTTGCTTACTGAGTATGTCTACCCTGTAAAAAAGAAGTATAATAGTTACAGCAAAGTAAGTAATTAATAGTTCAAAACCTTTTTTTTGCATTTTTGCAGTAAATGTTGAAGAACAGTTAATTGAAAGTCATGAAAATATACAAAATTTGACTTACTGAGTATGTCTACTTTGTAAAAATGAAGTATAATAGTGAGAGTAAAGTAAGTAATAAATAGTTCAAAACCTTTTAGGCAGTAAATGTTGAAGAACAGTCAATTGAAAGTCATGAAAATATACAAAATTTGACTTACTGAGTATGTCTACTTTGTAAAAATGAAGTATAATAGTGAGAGTAAAGTAAGTAATAAATAGTTCCAAACCTTTTTTTTTGCAGTAAATATTGAAGAACAGTTAATTGAAAGTCATGGAAATATACAAAATTTTGCTTACTGAATATGTCTACCTTGTAAAAATGAAGTATAATAGTGACAGCAAAGTAAGTAATAAATAGTTCAAAACCTTTTTGGCAGTAAATGTTGAAGAACAGTCAATTGAAAGTCATAAAAATATACAAAAGTTGGCTTACTGCGTATGTCTACCTTGTAAAAATGAAGTATAATAGTGAGAGTAAAGTAAGTAATAAATAGTTCAAAACCTTTTTGGCAGTAAATGTTGAAGAACAGTCAATTGAAAGTTATGAAAATATACAACATTTGGCTTACTGAGTATGTCTACCTTGTACAAATGAAGTATAAACAAACACTATTTAGATGTTTATTGTATTTGAAAGTGAGATTATATTCCTAATGTTATCCCAGAATTAAGATTCTAATATTTCAAGACAATTTTTGAACAGTTTTAAAACTTTGACTAAACTTTTTAATCTGGAGTTCAGCACCTTTACTATTTTCCAATACATGTGAGATTTGTGAAATACATTATTTAAATACAGCATTTGAAATAACACAAGCATTGCAAATTAAATGTGATAGGCCTACAAGTTGACCTCAATATTTGTTCAGCCAACTATTACTTGGTAATAGTAACCTGGCACTCAAAATCATCGTTTTAGTTATTTCGCTCTATTAAATAATCAAATGAGCCGTTCCGTGAGAAAACCAACATTATGGTCTCTGCGTAATGCATCGACGCAGATCAGCCTGCGCAGTCCGTCTCAGGGGGGATAGAGATATAAAGTAATGATTCCTGAAACGGAAAATCCACAGGAGACGAAAACTGTCTGTCCGCTTTTAGCCTGCGACACGGCATGCTTAGGCTGAGCAGGGTCGATGCTTTACGATTGGTCCATAATGTTGGTCTTCTCTTTATTCGGCTCATTAATGTTAATTTGTAATCATGCTGCAAGGACCCATATTACGAAACGGAGAAGCATGGACATGATAGATAATCAAACAGGAGGCTTAAGGGTTTAAGAAATATCCTGGTCTGACTGCGTGGAGGTACAGACTCATCTAGATACTCGCCGTTAAACAAATGCACGGAAGTCTGTCTTCAAGTGAAGTGAAGGGCTCCAGTTGTTCCCAATCTACAATCGGATCAGATGCCATTGCATAATAAAAACAAACGAACTAGTCTTACTCGTCAATCGGACTTATAACCATTTACAACCAATCCTTTTTGAACTTTGAACAGTTTAAAAGTTGAAAATGACACATTGACGACGGGACAGAAAAAACGTTTTACTACACGCCATCCGCTGCCATTCTGTCCGCATAGTTTTGTGGTACCAGCACAACTAAAGCCATCGTCGTTGTAAATATCACAAAAATTAACAACAACATCCTGTCCATTACTAGGGCCAACTGTTGCCATTCTTGTTTCAAAATGTCTTTCCGATCTTGTTCTTGTAATCTCATCTCGTTCCTTTCAATAGTCTGATACACCTTTCTAAGAACTTTCATGAATTGGTGTTCACAGTTATCCGCGGCTGTAGGTGTAGCCCCTTCACGCCGAAGTCTGTTTACGAAGTGAGGCGAGATACCTCCGTTCTGTGTTGGAATGTCTGGTTCACATACTGGGGTTTCGTAACGGACGTATTCCTCTTGGGAAACTCGAGACTGGAAGTATAACATATAAAATACTGAAATCAAAATCATACCGGATATATATATATAAAGGATATGTGTTTGTTTTGAGTTTCGAGAAGTGGTACAATTGAAAATGTTAAAATTGTATCACTTCGAGTGAAAATATATTCCATATCCACTCAAAACAAACAATTTTCTTTTAATTTTATGATAATTGATGATGAAATAATAGAACTATTTGGTGTCTTCGTACCTGTTCACACGCGGACGAATCTGTGTGAATGTATTTGTTTACTACACACTGTCAGACAATGACAATAAGTCCGATTTTTTAAATTTACATAATACGGAATTATACATGAGTATAGATAATATAAGGTATTTATAACATGACAATGCTTGAATCCCATCTAATAGTATACCCATTACGTATTTCTTTATATATATAACGCGTGTAGTATAACATGTCCGGAAACTAGGAATATGACGTATTACCTATATCACTCACAGTGTGGGTGATATGGATTATATCTCAATGATAGAACTCAGTATATCATCGTTTAGCATTAAATATATATATTAATCGCTTTCCACAAACATCACATCCGCAAAAGACGATTTAAAATGATAGCGTAATTTAAGCGACGCTTTACAAAAACCAACCTTAATGCATTTTGCGAGAAGTTAAAATCCATATAAGCTAGCTATGGCTCTACATTGTTTGGATATTTGAACCTTTTAAGTATCAAGTTGATTCCATAGCATGAATACGCTGCCATGCCTTTTTACACACCTGGAGGAATTAACAAATAAAATGTGGCGGAATGGGCAATTTCCTGGTCAGTCAATCCAGAACTGACGCTCTAACGACGGTTCTGGTATGGACTCGCGAAGTTTAACATTTCATTGAACACACAATGGATCTAGAAGCGTCACTGTTTTGATATCATTGATGACGTAACATAGTGTTGATTTGGAAGCGTCACCGTTTTGATATAATTGGTGACAGCACACAGTATTGATGTGGAAGCGTTACTGTGTTGATATCAGTGTTGATATCACACAGTGTTGATCTAGAAGCGTTACTGTGTTGATATCAGTGTTGACATCACACAGTGTTGATCTAGAAGCGTCACCGTGTTGATATCATTGTTGACATCACATAGTGTTGAACTGGAAGCGTCACTGTGTTGACATCATTGTTGACATCACACAGTGTTGATCTGGAAGCGTCACTGTGTTGATATCATTGTTGACATCACACAGTATTGTTCTGGAAGCGTCACTGTTTTGATATCATTGTTGACCTAACACAGTGTTGATGTAGAAGCGTCACTGTGTTGATAGCATTGTTGACATCACACAGTGTTGATGTAGAAGCGTCACTATGTTGATATCATTGTTGATGTAACACAATGTTGATCTAGAAGCGTTACTCTGTTGATATCATTGTTGACGTAACACAGTGTTGATGTAGAAGCGTCACTGTGTTGATATCATTGTTGACATCACACAGTGTTGATGTAGAAGCGTCACTGTGTTGATATCATTGTTGATGTAACACAATGTTGATCTAGAAGCGTTACTCTGTTGATATCATTGTTGACATCACACAGTGTTGATGTAGAAGCGTCACTGTGTTGATATCATTGTTGACGTAACACAGTATTGATCTAGAAGCGTTACTGTGTTGAACGTATTGAAGTACTGCACGCGCCTGTTATCACCGGCTAAAATCATGAGGATCACAATGTAAGAGTTGTCATATTGAACGTTCAATGGTTAATTAATTAATTGCTTGATTGATTGATTGTTTGGTGCTTTACGTCGCTTTCAACAATTTAGCAGTTATATCACGGCGTTTCCCGGGTAAGTTACCAGTACTACTGGTCCATTTATACTAAAACAGCCAGTCATTCATAATGCTAACCCTGAGCGCCGAGTATGGCAGCACTTACTGCCATTTTCTTTTACTTTGACCCGACCAGTGATCGAACCCGCGACCTCCCGCACCCGAGGCGGACGCTCAACCTTAATGGTAAATATATAATATATAACAGACTGATGTTATTTCTCGTAAATGTAATATACGTGACGTCATTTTATAGCACTGAAAACATCCCATGATAATTATTTCTAAATAGGAAATTATGATATTTCTTATCCCGTATAATTCTATTAAACACTCGCATAAATGTGTTCGCTACTTTTGTAGGTAAACGTAGTCTACGGAATCACTTAGACTACAGTTTTTTGTTTCTTTATCATCCATGGTGTAAATGTATACAAAATAATAAATAATCAAAGTGAGTTGTTCCTAACACTAGAAAACCTTGTCACACAACATGATCTTGATGTATGAACATTTTAAATATACTGCGACCTAAGGGATTACAAGAAACCCCTCATGAGCAGAGGAATCCGATAGCAATACTGTAAGTTTCTCAGATTACGCGAAACTGAAATGAAATCACATGCATTATTTACGCCCGGCATGTCTGTAATTATCGACAAACTGTTGTTATTAGATGCGTCTAGTGGTTCGATGGCAATCGACGCAAACAAGCAACAGCGATGCAAGAAAATGTAAATATTGGATACTCCTGATGTAGGCCCTATATGGAAACTCGATGCGTTTAAGATAATTCTACACACAATCTGAATTTAACTGCTTTTTAAGAAGAATGTAAACACAATTGTATCCTTTTCTACGTACGTTTTAGGTCAAAGGGAAGTAAATCAGATCGGCTTGCCGGGCAGACAATTTTGTCCAGGGAATTTCAGATGAATATGTAAGACTGAAATTGTCACCCAATTGGACAATAATGATTTTGCTGAAAGTTGAATTCTTTTTTTTGAAAACTATATTATCCTGTGAGTGATTTGTAGAGTGATTTTTAGAACATCCTGTATTTTCTGAAATTTAAAGTGAAATTCAGTGCGGGATAACGGTGACCTATCATTTGACGTCATAGCTAAAATAATGGTGGGATGAGCCCCGAGTTTCTGGTGCTTTAATGGTAGATATAAGAATGGATTTTGATTTAATACAGGTTTGTGGCTTCATTAAGATGTTGGGAAAGAACCATGTTCCATAATGCTACAATGGTCGCCTATGTAAAATGAATTGCTTCCATCTGCCTATAAGCCAGGTTTCAACACCAACCATTCGTACACCTTCGCCAACTAGTAAAATGTAAATATTGCATAGTTTCGCGCTGTCTATCCATATTGACTAATCTTTTATTCAGAGTCGATTGGAGAATGAGTAATAACACTTTCGGAGTGGCGCAAGTCAATAGTTCTAAACTAAGTGGACGTGTTATGATATTGGTTCACTTATATTATATCTCAAATACATCCCGAAACATTCGACGCTTTTCGTGAATTCATGTATCAATCATTATTGTATACATGTATGCTTGGTATTAGATACCGCAACAATTCATGTTACATGCACCAGTCTATGGCATTAAGTCTAAATGGGAAAGATGTCTTTTTCTCTCGAAATAAGACCATGTGTACAGTCTTATATGACCAATAAACAAGTTTAGCGCAATTGCAATACGTACATTCTTTCAGTATTATCTACATGTAGATCTGCATTTATTTTAATGCGTCTAAGAAACATTCAGGAAGTATCGGACATATTTTTATCTACTGCAATAGAAGAATGTTTAAACTTCCAGAAAGTAATTTTTTTATTTTCATGTCTTGAATAGTTTTTCAGTTTTACTTGCTATAAATGTCGGCACGGGTGATATTTTAGTATATAATTTAGTTACTTATCCCTCTTATTTACGCCCTGGCAATACGGAACACATAGAGTACGGCTCAGATAGTTCATGTTAACTAAGGGACATGTTTTACACGATGAAAGTGAAAATACAGCTTTATGGCCATTTGCCTTAACGTACAATGTAGGGCATAGAGTCAGGCTAATGGAAAGCAATGCGGTTGAAACCAAGTTTATGCATTTTTATTGTGCCATGATATTTATATTAGTACGATCAGATTGTACTAAAGGTGCTGAACTCCAGATTATAGATATTATAGTCAAAGTTTTAAAACTGTTCAAAACATTTCTTGAAATATTAGAATCATGATTCTGGGATAAAATTAGAGTAATAATTTCTCTTTCCAGTACGATAAACATCTAAATATTGATATGTTATGCTTCATTTTACTGGGTAGACTACCCAAGAGGCAAAAAATGTGTACATTGTCATGACTTTCAATTGACTGTTATTTTCAACATATACTTCCAAAATAGTTTTTAAGCATTCATTACTTACTTTGTTGTCACAATTAGCAATATTTGCAGAAGTTTCTACATTTCAAAATGTTGATCTCCACCGGGAGTTAAGCACCTTTAAAAGATATATACCACCCGGTGCTATGCTAATCTGGATATTTACTGGTTTCAAACCGGAAGTTGGCTCGTATGACGTGGTCCACAAAATACAAACATATTTCGTGAAACGCCTTCGTATTGTCATCACAGCTATTGCCTGTTAGTATAACCGTTGTAATGAGTATGATAAATGATCGTTTTTGTAACGAATCGGTTGGACTGACCTCGTTGTCGATTTCGTCTCATAGCTAAGGCAAAACTTAAGCTCAAACATCATCAGGGTAAGTGGGCTCATTTCAAAACATGCTAGAGGAACGTTCTCGATTTAGCACACCCCAAGATGTTTCAATTTATCATATCAAACAGCAACGTTGTAATCTTTTATCTTTACTTTGCTTACTTAACTTTACATGTCATTGCCATGGAAACCGAGCATCGTCGCGTGAAATTGCCAATTTAATGATTAATTTCTCCGAGTTAATGTGTAATTTCTTCATAAATCAGTTCCAAGTTTCGTTAAATTATTGGAATTTTGTGGTAATCTGCTAGTAATTACAATTTAAGTAAAATCTGAATAGAGAAGAAATTGCCAATATAGATTTGAATCATTTTTTCCATAGAAGATTTTTTTTTATCATAGAAATTTGAACGCATTAATGATCTATCTCCATAGTTAATACTGAGCATCAGAATCTAACGAGTTGCGGTCTTATTGCATCTGCGTACAGTGATATATTAAGTGTGCCTTTAAATGTTGAGAGCATAAGATAAGTGGGAGTTAACCTGCTTTTCCCATCAATACATCTCGTATTTACTCAAACAAATTATATGCTGTTGGTACACTGAGACGGGTGTTTTGGGTACACACACCATAGGGTTTGAGTGCCAAGTAAAGATTTTAGAAGAAGGAAAATAACCCTTATCTAGAGCTCTGTGATACGTTATAGGAACATTAATCCATATTCTGACAAAATTAATAAAAGATAGAATGTAACATCAACTGATGACGTCCTTCAGACCGCTATTTTTAGCTCGACTTTTGAAAAAACGAGAGCTATTGTCATGACCCTGGCGTCGTCGTCGTCGGCGGCGGCGTTGTCGTCCGGTTAAGGTTTTTTGTTCAGCTCAGCTTTTTTTCTGTGTCGGCGGCGTGGTCGTCCGGTTAAGGTTTTTTGTTCAGCTCAGCTTTTTTTCTGTGGCGGCGGCGTGGTCGTCCGGTTAAGGTTTTTTGTTTTCTATCAGTCGAGCGTCTGTGCCGTACGCGGTGCTCTTGTTTTATTTGGCCTATGGAACTGTAATCTTCCCTCGTGTCACATACTTGTGCCTAGGATGTGACATAATCCTATGTGCTATGTCATATGTGATATGTGTTATGTCATATGTGCTATGTGATATGTCATATGTGCTATGTCATATGTCATATGTGCTATGTCATATGTCCTATGTCATATGTGCTATGTCATATGTGCTATGTCCTATGTCCTATGTCCTATGTCATATGTGCTATGTCAGACGGCTATTGGTCTCACCGTATAACCGCGTCGTTTCAACCAATATATCCCTATGTAGCGAATGTCAGACAAAACCAACAACCTCTAGTACAGACATCGATAAAACCAATTAAAATATGAATTCAGATTTTAAACGAGACTTCAGATGTTTTATGATATGAACAAAATAGCTCTTCGATTCAGGGACGTATTTTCATATAGGCTCAACATATTTTTTGTCAAAAATCAAGAAAATAAAACAAACATTTAAACAAGCAATTGGTTAATCTTAGGATTATGTGGTCGTGTAAATTTATTTATCGGTACGAAACACCGCCGACAATCTTGTTTATTTATTACACAAGTCCTTCGGGTGTTGTTCACGGACCTCTTTTAACTACACATCATTTTTAGCCAAGCTACAACCCCAAACAATGCATATAGAATAGTAGATGTTCTATGCAGGCGTCCATTAAATGCATCACGAGTCACAAGATAACACAGACCAATAGTGTTAAAATTGTCGTATAGCCTGTCAATAGTTATTTAACAATTGACAATGTATTGAGTTTCATACTACCCTGTTAAAGCAACCGAGCGGTTCTAACTGAAAACCAACATTAGCGTAATTATTACATGTGTGGAAAAAGACCTGGATGAACACATAACATCTTGAAACTTGCTATGACTAGTTGAGAAACAGTGCAGAGCCGAATCAGACTGCGCGGATTCGTTGATTAATCTGACCCTATTCTGGTCACAAATGCCTGACGTGTGGTTATTGCACTAAGTGTCTCTAAATAACCGTCCTCGGTGAACAACACAGGTAGGTCCCACAACAAGCTATTGACATGAACTCAATTCAGGGGTTGTGAATTCGAATCCCGGCTCGGCCAACTTTCTTTCCGACGTTTGACAAAAGTCATTGCGACATGCGTCATTCGTCTTCCACCAATGGGCTAAGTCTATGTGGAAAAGCAGCCAGTTGCTTGGGAAGATTGTTGTGTGGAGTACTGGTATGCGAAAACCAGGAAACATATGAGTAGGTGAACTGGCCGCCGTGATATTACTAAAAAAAACTGTTCAAAACGGCGTTAAACTCCAATCAATCAATCAATCAATCAATTGACATGAACACTGATGATAATATTTATGAATAACGTCAATGTAAAAACCGACATTTAAAACATCTGTTTGACGAAGATTTAGATGAGACTGTTCTTCGCCGCTGTGTGACCGCCATTTCGGATATATTAGAAAAAAAGTTTAAGCTATAGGACGAGCAAGGCTGTTTAAGTTTAAACGCTTGTCATAATCGTCATAAAACTTTCTGAGATGCGACGTTGTGACGGCAAAATGAGAAATGGCTTATCACGAACAATTTCTCCTTTTGCCGGATTGCATTTTATCCTGTATGATACTCATACTTTCATTTACAGATTTGCTACATGTTTTCATCAAAGCTTTCAATGAACGCTGCTGCAAATTCATTTTATGAGGGAAAGTGTCGTAGGAATTATCAAAAGGTCGGTTTTCGCGTGACGAGGTTAAATTTGTGTTACCCACCATTCCCGATTCCGGCGGCACGGGAAGATCGAGCTTTATACAGAGTATCTTTGCGATGATTCCAAAACACACCCTTTTGACTCCCGGTGGAACCTCTATACCCCGGGCCCCCTTGTGGTGAATGTTTAATGTTAATACTGTCATGGCGGTGGCTGAGGAGACAATTGCTATCGTAATTCCGTAGTATAAACCTGGAATAAATATACATTGGATTAAAACGTGTACAGTAGTATAAACCTGAAATAGATATACACCGGATTAAGACGTATACATAAGTATAAACCTGAAATAAATATACACCGGTTTAACACGTATACAGTGGTGTAAACTTGAAATAAATGTACACCGGATTAAAACGTATACAGTAGTATAACCCTAAAATAAATATACACCGGATTAAAACGTATACATTAGTATAAACCTGAAATAAATATACACCGGTTTAACACGTATACAGTGATATCAACTTGAAATAAATATACACCGGATTAAAACGTATACAGTAGTATAAACCTGAAATAAATATGTAAGTAATATGGGAACAGCAGATGTTTAGATCAAGCTATGCAGATGCTCAGGCTGATCTGGTTATACACTGTTTAAATATACAAAAGCCAACTCATGAACGTGTTCCATTGCACCTGTGTATGCAAATGCTTATTTATTTTCAATAAATGTACGTCGTAAAGATTTGCTTCCCCTGTATAGGAAGGAAACGCCGAGATATAACTGTAATACTGTGGAAAGTGGAGTAAAAGAAAATTCGAACAAACAAACAAATCCGGCTGATTTACAGAGCGTTTTGCTATCGCATAGTTATGTTGTCGCAAATAGGAATAAATCATCGGTACAATCAGGTCGTGTTCGTGCAGAACTAAATAGGATTACATAAACATAGTGTAACAAGGCAAATGTTCGTGTCTATAAATAACAAGTATAGGCATGCGTCGTTCCCCGGGAAAACGTATACTATGAGAACCGTTACCATTTTAGGGCATGGTCAAAATTACATGCTCGGATCATTGCGTTACTGTCAACAGCTGGAAATAGTGTGACTTATTATTTATTTATTTATTTATTGGGGTTTTACGCAGCTTTCAACAATATTCCAGTTATATCACGGCGACAGTTCACTTATTCATGATCCCTGGGTAAACAAACCAGTACTAGGCTGTGTGACTTATTCAAAACATAGGGTATAAATAAATATGTTGCAGTAGCGATACATGGTTTAGCATGGTACTACGAGGTGTATGGATTAATTAATACCTCGTGAGACAATACAAAAGCAGGTATCGCTTCTGCAACTTAATTTACATTTTAGTGTATGCATAAAATAACTTTTAATTCAGATTAAAGAGTAAATTTACACATTTCAATATTTTCAATAACGAAATAAAAACACAATTTACACACAAATTACATTATTTTGAATGGCGTGTAAATCAAGCCTCACTACAGCATGAATCCTATTTCAATCCCGTAGCCTCAAATTTCAGTGACGTACCATTACCATAATTATTTTGTACCGTGTTTATCTTGGTTTAATACGTCGTGTTGTATTTGCTCTTGACAGTCTGCATAAATGTGCACCTAAAATGTGCAGGTATATAATTGATATAGGAACGATACTCTAAAAACTAAGACAGTATATCTCTGCCGAAGCCTCCTTTTCCCACAACTACCAGAGGATGAGTTTTACGATAGCGCGGCTTTAACACTTTTCCTTCATATAGACGCTTTCTGACGCCTCTGCAGCAGACGGCTTTTATAAAAACATAGTGACAAAAGAAGAAATTGCACAAAACGTGCAATTTCTCCTTTTGCCACAATGTTTTCCCACTTTTTGTCATAGGTTATCCATTCAATTGTGGAGATTTTTCTATGTTTTGGTCAAAATACGTTCAAAGTCGTCTGCTGCAGAATTGTCGTATGAGGGAGCGGTTTAAGTAATTTTTATTTTGTGATTAACCTGTCATTGGATTACAGCAATTCAATTACCAGAACTGTAGTTAAAGGTTGTCAATATGTCAGACCTTAATACAGTAGTAGTCCACGATACGCAAATATCGGTAATTTTCGGACATCTCAGTTTGCGGATAAAATCAGTTTGTCAGTAAAAAACCAACGCCGAATTTGCTATTTGATACGGCAGCTCTAAAGAGACACAAACATTTTTATAAATTACATACGATTTTTTTTTTAATCTCGTGCGCACAATATAATATCTCGTTTGCACGACTACATGTAAGTACCTCGTGCGCACAAGATAAAAAAAAAATAGAGATACTATGTCGTGCGAACGAGATACTAGCTAGTGCGCACGAGATAATTTTTGTTTCGTTTGTGTCCCTTTAGAGCTGCCGTAATTTGAAGATATGTCGAAGTATCGTGACATATATTATGAATCCTATTTATTCTCATCTTTATCTTTATTTGCTTACTATTGCAAATGTATTCCGTACACTTTAAGATGGATTTTGTTTGTTTATTATGGTGTTTTACTCCGATTTCAACATTTATTCAGTTATATCACGGCGTTTTTCTTGATATATAGTCCTTGGTATGAACTGGCCGGTGATCGAAATGCGACTTCCCACAACCGAGGCGGACGCTCGCTACGACGTTTCACGAACAAGGCGGTTCTTTAAGATGGAACACAACTTCATTCATATTTTTTACCGTTAAAAAGAGTACTTATTGAACTCTAGATAAAACAGAAATATATGTTTATGTGAGATTTGAAATATTATAATGGCGGTTTAAAGCGACTGAAATCCAGATGGCACGAAAATCTCACCGATTACAGGGGTATGTAATATGTCAGTTATCATATTTTAATGCACCAAATACTAAAATAACACTTATTTTCTTAAAATTGGAATTTTTTATTTTTTTTCGACAGTTGGGTATCAGGAGTTCAGTCGCTTTAAAGACAAATGTAATACATTACTGGGATATAAATATGAATGATGATTTACGCCGCCTTCAATAGTTTATATCGTGGTGTTTCATGGGTAAAAAAATATCTGTACTGCTGATGCTTTTTATTCCCGACACCGATGCACCAGTCGTAAGTGCAGATTTAAATGAGCCTTCCCACGAGAAAACCAACATTGTGGACAACGTAAAGTATCTACCCGGATCAGCTTAAGCATGCCGCACAGGCCTACCCGGATATACACTTTTCGCCTCCTGTGGATTTTCTGTTTCAGGAATAGCTACTCTATCCCCCTAAGACGGAATGTGTCGGCCGGATCAGTCTGCGCGGACAGCGCAGGCTGATCTGGTCGATACATTACGCAGATGTCTATCGCCGCAGCTGCATTTTGGACTCTGCGTAAAGTATCAACCCGGATCAGCCTAAGCATGCCACGCAGGCTAACCCGGATAGACACTTTTCGCCTCCTGTGGATTTTCTGTTTCAGGAATCACTACTCTATACATCTGTCCCCCTAAGACGGAATGTGTCGGCCGGATCAGTCTGCGCGGACAGCGCAGGCTGATCTGGTCGATACATTACGCTGATGATATGAGCCGTACCGCGAGAAAACCAACATTGTGGACTCAGCGTAAAACGTAAAGTATCGACCCGGATCAGCTTAAGCATGCCGCACAGGCTAACCCGAGCAGACACTATTCGCCTCCTGTGGATTTTCTGTTTCAGGAATCATCACTTTATGCCTCTTTCTCCCAGAGACGGAATGTGTCGATACATTACGCAAAGGCCATAATGTTGGTTTTCTCTTGGAATGGCTCATATTAACCTGGTCTTGGCATTTGTGCAAATATATTACACGTTTAAACCATGTTTCCATTAGTCCATCATTTATACTTGTATTAAACAAATTAAACACTAATAAAGCACATGTATTCATGATAATGAAACATTTTTGCCCAGAGGTTAACTGTTTCCGTGGTATAATGGTTATGACGCCCGCCGAGACCAGTGTTCGATCGGGTCGTATCAAAGACTTAACAACCCTCCTTGTCGATCAGGTTATAGGTGTTAGTATTATGATTGAATGATGTTGTCGGGCTCAACACGATCAGTAATCATGATCAATTATCCAGAAAATGCCGCGATAGAACCGAACTACTGTCAAAGCTGGCGTCAAATAGCATTTAAATACAGCACAAAAAGTCAGAATCACATTGATATTGTCAAACTAGGTGTCAATAATCTAGTACGTAGGCAATGGTATGATCATCGATTAATTCAACTTAAGTTGAGCCTTGATGTATATGGGCCAATAGTACTGGTAACTTACATAGAATACGCCGTGATATAAGTGATGTGTATCGTATAAATATGCTTCCGCTATTGAGACCATTACTAATAGCTGGATAAGCACAGTAACAATCGGCTGATGATATGTTATTAAAGTAACGGAAAAATTATGCGGTTCAAATCTGACAGAGATCGTTCAACCGTATCAATGATTATCCAAGTTGATGTTGATAGGGTTTAACGCCGTTTCATCAATATTTCAGTCATATCACGGCGACCATGTATTCATGATAATGAAACATTTTTGCCCAGAGATTAACCGTTTCCGTGGTATAATGGTTATGACGCCCGCCGAGACCAGTGTTCGATCGGGTCGCATCAAAGACTTAACAACCCTCCTTGTCGATCAGGTTATAGGTGTTAGTATTATGATTGAATGATGTTGTCGGGCTCAACACGATCAGTACTCATGGGCAATTGTCCAGGAAATGCCGTGATAGAACCGAACTACTGTCAAATCCCGCGTCAAATAGCATTTAAATACAGCACAAAAAGTCAGAATAAAATTAATATTGTCAAACTAGGTGTCAATAATCTAGTACGTAGGCAATGGTATGATCATCGATTAATTCAACTTAAGTTGAGCCTTGATGTATATGGGCCAATAGTACTGGTAACTTACATAGAATACGCCGTGATATAAGTGATGTGTATCGTATAAATATGCTTCCGCTATTGAGACCATTACTAATAGCTGGATAAGCACAGTAACAATCGGCTGATGATATGTTATTAAAGTAACGGAAAAATTATGCGGTTCAAATCTGTCAGAGATCGTTCAACCGTATCAATGATTATCCAAGTTGATGTTGATAGGGTTTAACGCCGTTTCATCAATATTTCAGTCATATCACGGCGACCAGTTCACTTACCCATGTGTTTCCTGATTTTTTTCACACCAGTACTCCACACAAAATTCTTTCCAAGCAACTGGCTGCTTTTCCACATATACTGTTAGCCCATTAGTAAAGATGCAAAGTTGATGCACACAATACTGTTCGTTTATATTTAATACTTCTCTACAATATGGGGTTTTCTATACTTCTTTAGACTTACATCGATAAAAACCTTTCCCACACTTACTTAATTGACGCACCAGAAGCAGATGAGCAATTTCTCAAGTTGCCTAAAAAAAAATCAATTATTTCGTGTTTTATAGTTATATTTTCTTTATTTATGATTTTTAATGTTCTGAAAATCGTCTGCAGCCAGATTGTTGTAATGTGGGAAATAATTAACCAATCCGTGTCACCCATTTCCATTAAAAACCAGACATACACTTCGCTGCTGTAGCACTCGCTCGTATAGATATGTACAGCGAAGTATTTATGTCTGATTCCAATTAGCTTGTCTGTCCATGGCAAGCCGTTATACTATAAGTAAGAGATAACTTAGTATGATATCTTTAAAAGTACGTCGAGAAATATATCTCTACGTGATAGAGTTACCACTTTAAGATATTCATCCTATATGATCACTGAAAGACCACCTTTGTTCAACAATTCCCTGTCTACAGCAACCAAACTTTCAATTTCTCAAATTACTCATTTTATGCATTAATGATCCTGTTATTTAAGACCACCTGTAAACAAAGACAAGATTGTTCTCTTCCTATGGGCGGTCTTTAAAGGTGCTGAACTCAAGATTATATAGACAGTAAACTCACAGTTTTAAAACTGTTCAATTGTTGTCTTGGAATATGAGAATCATACTTCTGAGATAAAATTAGCGTACAAATTTCACTTTCCAGTACGATAAACATCTATCTAAACATTGATCGACTATGCTTACATTTTACTAGGTAGTCTTACTCAATAAGCTAAGTTTTGAACATTTTCATTGACTTCAATTGACTGTTTTTCAACATTTATTCCCAAAATAGTTTTGAACTACTTCTTTCTTACTTTGTTGTCACTATAAGCAATATTAGTAGAAGTTTACACATTTAACAAATTTGCTCTCCATCTGGATTTCAGCGCCTTTAAACACAAGTTCGACTGTATATCTTTTAAACCAATATATAGTTAAACGGCTTGGCATACATGTACGTATCATCTTACCTATTAAAGGAACCACGTCCGAGGTTGGGGGCATGCTCTCAGCCACAATCATTAGGAACACGGTGACCGATAGCAGCGTCGTGATCCCCATGGATACCTTCTCCCCGGATTCCGGGGGCATGTAAAACCCCAGTAACGCTACCAAAGTTATCATTATACACGGCATCACGAGGTTAAACATGTAAAACAATGGCCGCCGCATTATAACGATGCTGTATTTCATGAAAGCATACGGGTCTCCGGGACAGCAGGAAAACTCGTGCGCTATTCTCCTCGGTTGATAGGCCAACAGCTCCCACTCTGAACTCGGAACGTAATTCGACGTGTCTCCCTCGTTCGTCGTCTCTAAAATGTCAACTTTATCCAAACCCCATGACCATGAGGCGAAGTCCATTGAGCAATTCTGGATATCATACGGAAAATACTTTACGTCGATGCTACACGAGCTTCTAAAAATAGACATGGATAACCACGTGACATTTCCGCTGTTGTGTATAATGACGTTGGAGCTGACGGACGTGACGGTGGAGCCTACCTCGGCGCTGAAATGTACAAGGATAGAAGATGATACATTTACGATACAAACCTAGCTGTCTGGAGCAACACCTCGTTGGTAGAAAGAAACGTAGCTGCTGTTCTAGAGAGGTTGTACTCTTGATTAACCCTTTCTAACATATAGACGATTGTTGACGCCTCTGCAGCGGACAACTTTTGAAAACATTTTGGAAAATTGAGAAATTGCTCATAATGAGCAATTTCTCCATTTGCCACAATGTTTTCCACTCTGTTTAAGAATTAAACTTGCATTTAAAGAGATTTTCCATGTTTTTGTCACGATGTTTTCAAAGTTGACTGCTGCAAATTTGTTGTATGTGGAAAAGGGTTAAGAGGCAAATAAATAACCGGAAATAAATAATGTTTGATACATCTTAATCGGACACTGTTGAAGAAAATATTGTAAAAAAAGTTCGTACCTAGAAATCTCTGCTTTTCCGACAATGGTTTCTACTGTAATATTACTTGAACATTCTAAATTCCAGAGTTTTATTTTTTTTTATCAGAAGAAGCATTAGCTTTCGGTTCTGATATGCCTATTTTGACCATCTTAATAGCACTTAATAGCAGCCACAAAAACATTCAACGTGATCATAAAATGTCAAAGAGTCACAATTCGAAGACCTTTAATCTGTCACAAGTTGTCTATTTAATTCTAGAAATAACTTTCCCTCTTTGACGTTTGGGGTTGTTGTGGTGTTAGCATCACGACTGACTGGCTGGTGTCAGGATTAATGTACCAGTAGTTCTGGAAACTTATTAAGAAAACGTCTTGATATAACTGAAATATTATTGAAAGCCGCGGAAAAAATTAACTATTTAAATTCGAATGTGACCAATCAGAGTAAAGTTTTTATATTCATTTGTGATCTCTAAACGATCGCATTCTTAGATCTAGCACTTCTTGTGACCGGTCATATATTGCAAACAGTCACCATCACGGTATTCTACAGCCTCCATTTTTCGTTCACAGTCTCAAACCTTTCCACAATACAAAAATCTGTAAAAATTTGTAAACATATAGATCTATTCAAAATATATAAATGAAATTATTATAACGTTGTCTAATGCAGACACGTCAAAATCCGTATACGAGTGGGAAAGTCTTAAACTGTTTGCAACAAGACCATATGTATGAGCATATTCACGATACTTTAGCTATAAACAAATGCAAGTGACCGGGGCTTCATATATGACCTGGTGAAGAGAAAAAGCATTTATATAAGAGCATGTCCAAATGGCCGGGCCTTTAGATATGAACATGTCCACATGGCCGAGCCTTTATATATGAGCATGTCCACATGACCGGGTCTTTATATATGAGCATGTCCCCATGGCCGGGCCTTTAGATATGAGCATGTCCCCATGGCCGGGCCTTTAGATATGAGCATGTCCACATGGCCGAGCCTTTATATATGAAGATGTCCACATGGCCGGGTCTTTATATATGAACATGTCCCCATGGCCGGGCCTTTAGATATGAACATGTCCCCATGGCCGGGCCTTTATATATGAATATGTCCCCATGGCCGGGCCTTTAGATATGAGCATGTCCACATGGCCGGGCCTTTATATATGAACATGTCCCCATGGCCGGGTCTTTAGATATGAGCATGTCCACATGGCCGGGCCTTTAGATATGAACATGTCCCCATGGCCGGGCCTTTAGATATGAGCATGTCCACATGGCCGAGCCTTTATATATGAGCATGTCCCCATGGCCGGGTCTTTAGATATGAGCATGTCCACATGGCCGAGCCTTTAGATATGAGCATGTCCACATGGCCGAGCCTTTAGATATGAGCATGTCCACATGGCCGAGCCTTTAGATATGAGCATGTCCCCATGGCCGGGCCTTTAGATATGAGCATGTCCACATGGCCGAGCCTTTACATATGAGCATGTCCACATGACCGGGTCTTTATATATGAACATGTCCCCATGGCCGGGCCTTTAGATATGAACATGTCCCCATGGCCGGGTCTTTAGATATGAACATGTCCACATGGCCGGGCCTTTAGATATGAGCATGTCCACATGGCCGGGCCTTTAGATATGAGCATGTCCACATGACCGAGCCTTTATATATGAACATGTCCACATGACCGTGTCTTTATATATGAACATGTCCCCATGACCGAGCCTTTATATATGAACATGTCCCCATGGCCGGGCCTTTAGATATGAGCATGTCCACATGGCCGGGCCTTTATATATGAACATGTTCCCATGGCCGGGCCTTTAGATATGAACATGTCCAAATGGGCAGGCCTTTAGATATGACCATGTCCAAATGGCCGGACCTTTAGATATGAACATGTCCACATGGCCGAGCCTTTAGATATGAGCATTTCCACATGACCGGGCCTTTAGATATGAGCAGGTTTCACATGGCCGGGCCTTTAGATATGAGCATGTCCAAATGGCCGGGCCTTTAGATATGAGCATGTCCCCATGACCGGGTCTTTAGATATGAGCATGTCCAAATGGGCAGGCCTTTAGATATGACCATGTCCAAATGGCCGGACCTTTAGATATGAGCATGTCCACATGACCGGGCCTTTAGATATGAGCAGGTTTCACATGGCCGGGCCTTTATATATGAGCATGTCCAAATGGCCGGGCCTTTAGATATGAGCAGGTTTCACATGGCAGGGCCTTTAAATATGAGCATGTCCAAATGGTCGGGCCTTTAGATATGAGCATGTCCAAATGGCTGGGCCTTTAGATATGAGCAGGTTTCACATGGCTGAGCATTTAGATACATGTATAAGCAGGCTCTAGTGCTCGGGCATTTAGCTATATACAATCAATTTGAACTGGCATCGTTTATAATGGTGTATTAATCATATGCGCGGTGCTGCATCCGCTATACATCGATCTGTTGAATCGTTTGAAGTATTTCGGGGGAAATGGTGATGGGTTATCAAACAAACTGTTTACTCAGAATTACGCCGTATTGACGTGTGTTAAATAGATAATAATATAATAAATATAATATTTGAGTTACGTCGTCTTAAAGGGGAATGTCTAGGTTAGTGTTTCGATGTATTGGGACTCTTGTGCAAATGAGTGTCACATCTTAAAGGTGCTGAACTGCAGATGGAGACCAAAGTTTTGAAATGTTAAAAGTTGTGCAAATATTGCTTATAGTGACAACAAAGTAAATAATAAATAGTTCAAAACTATTTTGACATTTAATGTCAAAAAACAGTCAATTGAAATTCATGCAAATGTACACAATTGGGCTTACTGGTTATGTCTACCCAGTAAAAATGAAGCATAAACGATCAATACTTAGACGTTTATTGAACTCGAAAGTAAAATGATTACTTTAATGTTATCCCAGTATTATGATTATAATATTTCAAGACAACTTTGGAACAGTTTTAAAACTTTGAATATACCATCTATAATATGGAGTTCAGCACCTTTAATACTTCATATACTACAGCGTTATAGGGAACGTTTGTATGAACGGTGTTTATCGCAGCTTCAAAATGTATATGAGTCAGATAACGGCGTTTAACGCAGCTTCAAAATGTATATGAGTCAGATAACGGCGTTTAACGCAGCTTCAAAATGTATATGAATCAGATAACGGCGTTTAACGCAGCTTCAAAAAGTATATGAGTCAGATAACGGCGTTTAACGCAGCTTCAAAAAGTATATGAGTCAGATAACGGCGTTTAACGCAGCTTCAAAATGTATATGAATCAGATAACGGCGTTTAACGCAGCTTCAAAAAGTATATGAGTCAGATAACGGCGTTTAACGCAGCTTCAAAAAGTATATGAGTCAGATAACGGCGTTTAACGCAGCTTCAAAATGTATATGAGTCAGATAACGGCGTTTAACGCAGCTTCAAAATGTATATGAGTCAGATAACGGCGTTTAACGCAGCTTCAAAAAGTATATGAGACAGATAACGACGTTTAACGCAGCTTCAAAAAGTATATGAGTCAGATAACGACGTTTAGAACGCGGCTTCAAAAAGTATATGAGTCAGATAACGGCGTTTAGAACGCGGCTTCAAAAAGTATATGAGACAGATAACGACGTTTAGAACGCGGCTTCAAAAAGTATATGAGTCAGATAACGGCGTTTAGAACGCGGCTTCAAAAAGTATATGAGTCAGATAACGACGTTTAGAACGCGGCTTCAAAAAGTATATGAGTCAGATAACGGCGTTTCCGAAGTACATTACTCGCTGTACGGGTATTACTTATCCTGACACCGATGTATCTGTTGTAACGATATCCGGGCAACCCTGAGCGCCAAGGATTGATTGATTGGGGTTTAACGCAGTTTTTAACAATTTCTCAGTTATATCACGGCGGCCAGTTCACCTACTCATGCATTTCCTGGATTTCTCACACCAGTACTCCACACAACGATCTTCCCAAGAAATTGGCTGCTTTTCCACATAGACTTAGCCCAATTGGTGGAAGACGAATGACGCATGTCGCAATGACTTTTGTCAATCGTCGGAAAGAAAGTTGGCCGAGCCGGGATTCGAACTCACAACCCCTGGATTGACAGCCCGCGCCGCTACCGACTGAGCTACCGGTGCTGAGCAGCGTCAAGGAGGAACGTCATTAAGATTTTGGCATGACCCGAACGGTGAATCGAATACTGACATTTCGCTCCGAAGTAGTCGGGCGATCTAACCGCAGCGAGACAGAGACGGTAGCAATTCATTGAAATGTATTGAGGAAAGGGAGACTCGTGATTTTCTAGCAGTAAATTTATTCCCATGTGAGATGTTTAGTTCCCCGGTTGATATAAATTACTTCATTAATTACGTCACAATATTATTTTAGATACATATTAGCGTAATTAAAGCACCTACAGTACGAGAAAGGATATCGAGGGCTTGGCGTGAAACGGTTGTAACTAAAAACCTATTTTGAAAACCCTGTTTTAGGGGCAATTTTTAACCCCTCTGTAAACAATGCAAATTTAGATGCCATTGCTCAGAACGAGCAATGGCACCTAAATTTCCATTGTTTACCAAGATTGTTTTTTTAACGCTTCTAAAGACTTTATGTCGAGGAGATTAACCTTGGTAAAAAAAAATACCAATTGTAGTTACAACCGTTTCACACCAAGCCCTTGATATATCTTTCGATGGATCATGATACAAAATTGAACCTTTCCACGAGAAAACCAACCTTATTGACTCTGCGTATTGAAATGGCTTGCAGTTCAAAAATTTCACGTAGGTTTAGACATTGGTATGAACACCTTTCCCACAGCTTAAATATATCCATTGGCTATTTGATACATGAGCCTCTTCATGAAAAAGCCAACAGTATGTACTCTGCGTAATGTATCGACCCAGATCAGCCTGCACAATCCGCGCAGGCTAATCCGGGCCGATACATTCCGTCTCAGGGGGTAAGAGTAATGATTCCTGAAACAGAAAATTCACAAGAGGCGAAAAGTGTCTGCCCGCGTTAGCTTGCGTGGCATGCTTAGGCTGATCCGGTGGAAGTCTGCGCAGTCTAATCTGAGCCGACACATTCCGTCTCAGTGGGGATAGATTTTTAGAGTAATGATTCCCGAAGCAGAAAATCCACATGAAGCGAAAAAGTGTCAATCCGGGTTAGCCTGCGCGGCATGCTTATAAGACTGATCCGGTCGATACTTTACGCAGAGCCCACAATGTTGGTCGTCACTTGGAACGGCTCATTTATCTACCATTTGAAGTTTGACACCAGATCTCTTATCCACCGTGTTTGGACCCGCTTATAACAGGCTCGTGCCCACACCCTCGTGTGTTACAGCGCGTGAATATCACGCGGGAAAGGGGTTCCCCCTATATAGCTCAACTCTTTCAGCGCCGAATTTCCATCCATATTCAAAAGCGGGAGTCTCCATTACTCATGTAATCAAAGTTTAGACAATTTTGATAACTAAAAGGCAAACAATGCTGATTTCAGGTGAGACAGCTCGTTACGAGCTGACTCACCTGAATCAGTATTGTTTGCAAAAACCTCAATATTGCCTTTGGCGCTGAAAGGGTTAAATCGGCTTCACCCGATCTTGGCCACAAGGAAAATAAAACACTGAATCCCGTTGTTTTCTATTTCAACTTTTCAATACAGACGTAATACATTATTCAATAGATTTAGTCTAGAATTATGGAAATAAACACTCTGTTCGGATTTATTTTATTGTAATATTCCGGAAATTTATCTTATCACAGACATGCTTCTTCGGAAAATATATGGGCGGATGCTAGGAATAAAGGATCCTTACTTAGCAACAAATTTTGACGGTGGTTTAAAGACTGCATGGGCGCATACTAGTCTTGCACCTTTCGCTGATTGAGTATTTGTGATATAGTATAATTCACAATGTAACGGCTGAAAACAAAATAATTGTAGCCTCGATTATTGAGTTACCGCGCTTTAGTAGTGATAATACATCTTAACAGAAATAACGATGGAATACTTTTATTGTGGTGGGGTATATATTGGTATTTTCCTTCCATTTTACCATTTCTGTCCCGGAATTATCTGATAAATGTCACGTCGTCGACCCTTATAATGACACAAATCCTCAGCTTTGTTTTATAATCTAACATAATCGCTGACGTAGATGTTAGCTTCCAGTGTTTTTAGGTGTAATCCCGTTGTCATTAAAACCATCTATGTTTCAACTTATGAGAATGATGCCATACTGATAACTACGATAATAACGACAGATCTCATGGAAATCGAAACAAAATACTTCGTTGTACCAGGGACGTAGATAAGAGGGATAAGCAAACTCCACCTGTACACCTGTTATCTGGTTAAAATATCACACAGAAATAAAATTGTCCAATTGTTCACATTTTGTAGCAAATGAAACTTTGGATGCACATTTGGCACATACACAAAACATACTTTTTCTGAAAGCTTAACATTTCAACTAAAGTTAAAGATAGAATGAACAACTGGGATGTTGAATAATGACTCGTTTAAGAAACACAGATATTGTGATTTATGAATTATATTAATTGTGTTAAAAAAATTGATACAGTACATTATTCATAAGGAAAAAAAAGTATCAAAGCGCGTAGTATATCAAAATATTTTTATTTTCTGCAATAGAAGAATGTTTGAACTTCCAGAAAATATCTTTGTTATTATCTTCAAAAGTGTTTGAGTTTTTACCTGATCCAAATATTGGGGACGGGTGATATTTTAGTACACAGTTACTTACTTATCCCTCTTATCTACGTCGCTGGTTGTACGTATATAGAATTTGAGTACACCGCATAAAGTGTCGTCTCGAATTGACCTTAACCCTTTCTCTCATACGGCAATTCTGCAGCAGACTACTTTGAACGTATTTTGTCAAATAATAGAAAATCTCCATAATTGAATGGATAACCTATGACAAAAAGTGGAAAACATTGTGGCAAAAGGAGAAATTGCACGTTTTGTGCAATTTCTTCTTTTGTCACTATGTTTTCAAAAAGCCGTCTGCTGCACAGGCGTCAGAAAGCGTCTTCATGAGGGAAAGGGTTAAATACTCCTCAGTACATGCTCTCTGTTTTTATGACCAATGAAATTGCACGATACAACAAACACCCGAGATATATAGTCGGAGAACTCTACAATCATCGCTTGTCGATTTCGTTTATTTATATTGATATCTTAACCGTTTCCCTCATATAGACGCTTTCTGACGCCTGTGCAGCAGACGGCTGATCTGGGTCGATACATTACGCAGAGTCCATTATGCTGGCTTTTTCATGAAATGGCTCATGTATCAAATAACCAATGGATGTATTCAAGCTGTGGGAAAGGTGTTCATACCAATGTCTAAACCTCCGTGAGATTATTGTACTGCAGCCATTCCAATACAGCTTGTGTGGTTTTCTCATCAGTCCTCACTCTGGTTTGCTTGTAACATGTTTCAATTGTTTTGTGAATAGTATGCAAGTAAGAATATTATAAAATTAATTTTACTGTTTGTTTAGGTGATCGATAAGCTACATATGTAGCAGATAACTATTTTAACTCTTTCACTGCAAAAGACGATTACAGGCTTTTGCAAACAATGCAGATTCAGGTGAGGCAGCTCGTAACGAGCATTGTCTGTATTGTTTGCCACTTACACATCGAGGGCTTGGCGTGAAACGGTTGTAACTTAAATTGATATTTTGTTACCAAGGTTAATCACCTTGCCATAAAGTCTTTATAAGTGTTAAATCATTTTTTTGGAAAACAATGGAAATGTAGGTGCCATTGCTCGTTCTGAGCAATGGCACCTAAATTTGCATTGTTTACAAAGGGGTCTAAATCGCCCCTAAACCAGGGATCTAAAAAATAGGTTTTTAGTTACAACCGTTTCACGCCAAGCCCTCGACATAACCTTTTACCAAATTTCCTGTTGAACGAAAACTAGAGTGGTTTAATTTACAACATGGAAGCGTCGACTTTGTGATCATCGGCAGTGAAAGAGTTAAAGACTGCGAGGGTCTCAATGAACGTCGCTCTGCGACGAATATGCATATTCAGTTCATTCAGAGCATCCACCCAAGCTAATCTTACTCCAAACTGATCTCCAATAACTTAAAGAAGATTAAAAAAAACTTTTGAAGAGCATCGTTGCACATGTCTGTTACATTTGTACAGATGTATTTCATAAGCTAAAGTCGGATATCCTTTAGCTAAAAAAATGCAAAAGAAGTACTTACTTATTATACAAAACTATATCCGGCCTCCAGACATCATTGTATGGTACCCGGATTTTCGATATGTTGCCATATTTCACTGGTTCCCATTTCAACATGGGATCTAGCCAACCCTGGTTTAACCAACAGTTGGTTGTAATAATTTGGTTCCGTTCGTCCTGTATAGGAAAGAAAAAAACAAAGCGAATGTAAGAGGTAGATAGGCATGGTCTGTCACAAAAAGTATGTATATTAAACGTACTGAACTCCAGATAGAGATCACAATTTTGAAATGTTGAAACTTCTGCAAATATTGCTAATAGTGACAACAAAGTAAGTAATAGTTTACTCAAAACTATTTTGGCAGTAAATGTTGAATAAACAGTAAATTGAAAGTCATGAAAATGTTCAAGCTTACTGGGAATGTTTATCGTGTGAAAATAAAGAATAAGCGATCAATATTTAGATGTGTATTGTACTGGTAAGTGAAATCATTACTCTAATTTGATCTCAGAATTATGATTCGAATATTTCCATACAACTTTTGAACAATTTAAAAAAATTGAAAATACTATTTATAATCTGGAGATCACAACTTTTGAACAATTTTAAAAAATTGAAAATACTATTTATAATCTGGAGATCAGCACATTTAAAGTATTGTACAGTTATTACAATCATCGTCTAACTGTCCAGTAGTTGTGAAGGATGTCAATCAGAACTGTTGAGTTGAAAGTTTAATTACTTGATAAAATTTCAATTTAAACAAAGTGTTACGAACTTCCAGTCGTTTGCTTTTAGAATTCTATTATTTAGTCCTTTCTTACATACACAAATTCTGCAGCAAACAACCTTGGAAATATAAGCAAAAAATTTCCAAACATCGCATTTCAAGCGGGAAACAGTTCACAATGTTGAGGTGGAAACTGGACCGATTTTGTGTGGAACAGCAACATCTAATTGATATAGTGCACGGAGCTATAGATAAGGGGAGTTTTTTTCATATTCTAAAATCCTTATTTTACCCTCTAACCCTATGTTGTGAGTACTCAAAAGAATCGTCTCAGTGAGACGATTCTTTTGAGTACCCAAAACATAGAGTTTGCTTTAATAATAAGAGAGAAACTGGGGGCAAAAGAGCTGAATACCCCTCCTTATCTGGACCTCTGGCACTGCATCCGGTAATGCTATTAAAATGCTTGCCAAACTATATAGCGTATATCTGTTAAATTCCAAAGTAGTATGGAGAATAAACGACTTCAAATAGATATGAGGTTAATTTATTACTTTTATTTATGCTTTAGCGTAATTTCGTGAATGTCAGAGGTAACGCTGGCTGTGTACATCCGTCAGAATTCCTTTAAGGATGAACACTAAGTGAAACATTTCTCGGTCAATCTATTTCATTTTAAATAATTTAAGAAAACATCTGACGTGTTTGCCACTGAAGACTTTTCAGCTGCCCTGGATGAACGAACCATTCGCACATCCGTTTTCCACTCATAATGATTTGTTTTATTGGGGTTTTACGACGTTTTCAACATTATTTCAATTATATCACGGCGACAGTTCACTTATTCATGATTTCCGGGTAAGCAAACCAGTTCTAGGCTAAGAAATGGGCCTTGCCCATGGGCACTCCACCATGACCGTTGTGCTGCGACTGGGGATTTCACGCATAATGAGATCAATGCTATATATGTAAAAGGTGTTTTTTTTTGTTAACGCAGATTGAAATCAGAAGAGTAGCTGCTGTTTCATCACAATCATCAACCTTACCTGATCAGACTCTATACATTTTCTAGTAGGAAGATTTCTTCTAACTGCCTTGAGTTTTTCGAATGATAAATAGGCATGAACCAGAGAGATTTGTGATTGGTGTGTTTGTTCTTTGCTGATATAGACCTGAAGTTCCAATCTTGTTCTGTATCTATATCTGTATCAACTGTATTTGAGAAGTGCTTTAACCCTTTCAGCGCCGAATTGTTTAAAGTAGACTCTTCCATGTTCAAACTCGGACGACTCTATTTTCATGGTATAGGATTTTTGGAATATATTTTATTTACTCACAGCCAAACAATGCAGATTTCGGGTGAGACAGCTCGTTACGAGCTGACTCACCTGAATCTGCATTGTTTGAAAAAAGCTCAATATTGCCTTTGGCGCCGAAAGACTTAAGGAAAACCAACCTTAACGTAAGTATTACAAGTACTTATGCGTGCGCATGAATGCTGAGGAACCCTGTAACGTTACGGCCTGAACTACTACGATGGATTAATGAATACATTATATTTGAAGATAGGAAATGCTCGATGGTTTTCTTATTAGTATTGGTCATAGTTCTGTCTTGGGAGGGGTCAATGTTGACCTCTCCAATATGAAGCTAAGTCAATAAAGAGAGTTATGAGTATGTAAATCAGATAGTACATGTATTTAAAGATGGCCCAGAGCCGCTGTTGGGGAGAGAACAAGAATACTGTCTGTTCCATCTGACATGTATTACTTTGAACGCTCTTTAAAATAAAACTAACCACTATACGATTTGATGTTGACTTTGCGTTTATTTCACTACATAAATGAATATTAAAATCCGCATTATACTTCACCCATTGAAAGTGAACTTTCGCGAAACCTTGTAAACTAATGTGTAAAGCCAGGTCAGACTGCGTGGATGTATACTGTCTGATTTGTATCTTCACTGTTTGCAAATGCATTTTTTTTTTTTTTTTTTTTTTTTTTTTTGGTTTTGATTCGTAGAACGTCATTCATTTGTTTTAAACTGGTTTTGAAATTAAATGTACACTAAGAACGTCTCGAATAATTGCGCAAATGAGCCGCCTCGCGAGACAACCAGCATTGTGGACTCTGCGTAAATTATCGACCCGGATCAGCCTAACATGCCGAGCAGGCTAACCCTGACATACTTTTTTCACCTCCTGTGGATTTCCTGTTTCAGGAGTCATTGCTCTTTACCTCAATGCCCCTGAGACGGAATGTGTCGGCCCGGATCAGTCTGCGCGGACTGCGCAGGCTGATCTGGGTCGATACAATACGCAGTTGCCATAATGATGGTTTTTCTCGCGGGACGGCTCAAATACTGCTATGTTTTTTTCTAGTCTATCCATCTCTTTTCCTAAAATACCAAAGCATTTACGAGGACAAATGCATAATTGGCTTTGTTGGAAAATCATTATCCTTGAAGTACTAGAGATAAAAGTCTTCCTCAAACCGACATCCCTGTCGCGAATTCTGATTTCCATTTCCGGCATGCGTCTCGTGGCTAATTACACAAATCAACATACGGTGTCCCAATGGGGACATCTGAATCGAAACTCATCCGATGGTTGTTTGTTTAACCCTTTTTCCCATTTGCAAAACGCATTTTAAACACATCTGCCGCGGACGATTTTTGAAAACATTGTGGAAAACGAAGAAATTGCTCAATATGATCAATTTCTGTCTTTGTCGTAATTGTTTTAACTGTTTATACTAATTATAGCTTCGTTCAGAGAGACATGTTTCATATTTAGCCTTGATGTTTGCAAATGCGTCTGCTGCGGATTTGTTACGAGCGCGAAAAGGTGAACACAATCAAAGCGAGGCTCCAGGAAAACCAACCTCAGTCAGCATAATTATTTAACATTTTTGTCAGAAGTTTCTCGCGACTTTATTCGAGAATCTAGGCGAATAGTGCAGTTCCAAATCAGACTGTGAGAGTTCGCAGTCTATTCTGGTTTTATATACACTGATCTAAATAGTCTGAAGGTTATATTTCTTAGAGCATCCCACATGTGTAATTTCATGCAGTTGGGAGCATTGCTTGACCGACCAATTATATTCCGCCTTTAATGTAATGAACGGGTTCGATCCCCAATCGCGACACGACGGTCATGGTGGAGTGCCCATGGACAAGGCACATTTTCTAACCTAGTACTGGTTTGTTTATACATGGATCATGAATAAGTGAACTGTCGCCGTGACATAACTGAAATAAAGTTGAAAGCGTCGTAAAAAACCCAATACAAACAATGTCAAGCTACATGTACTATATATGTATACTACACTATACAGTACACTGATGTAATGGCAAATTAACCAATGCACTTCCTGTTACCAGGTACAAATACAATGAATTAAGTAAATAATCTTAAAAGATGCCATATCTATATATCTATTTTTCTTTGTAGAATAATTTCTCTGGTTCATACTGTTGAAATGACTTTTTGACATAGTCTAGACCTCAAAAATAACACTGACTTTTGACTTGTCGAAGCAATGAATGCCTACATATATCCCCTACAGTCTATGTAGAAACTACTAAACACGATTTGGAAATTGTGATGGTTTAAATTGCAAGCTTTTGTACATGGGAACCGTTAATTTAGTCTGTAGCGACTAAGGGGTTCGAACCCCAGCTAGGCAAATGCGACAAACGTCATACGGCTTCCACCAAGCAATCTATGTTCAAAAGCAGCCAGTTGCATGAGACAAGTGTAGGGTGGTGTCCTCGACAAAGAAAGACAGGAAACACATGGGTAGGTCAACTGGTCGCAGTAACATGACTGACTGACAAATTGTTGAAAACGGCTTTAAACCCAATCAATCGTTTTATGTCTATGCATTTCTAGCATTTTGTTTAGTTTACATATGTTTTATGAATAGCTGTAATTTTAAACGGAACGGATCGCACTAATACAGTTCGTGGGACCGAAATCACATCTCACCTTTTTGTTAAAAAAAATGAAGACTTGAACGAATTGGGTGTTCTTAAATAACGGTTACATGTACGTTTAGTGCCTATTGAACGAACAAAAGCATGATGCATAGGCGTTTATACCAACCCTGCTTTTCTTTGTGGTGATCACACACCATGAAAGGCGTGACAATTTATCTAAAGGTTTTTATCTGTGTCAAAGTAACTGGACCTATTGTGAAATATATTCACAATTAAACGCCCTTTTTAATTGATAACATATAGAAAGAGGGATCAAACATAACGAAACGATAAGGAGATACATAAATCGAAATTACACATATTACGGAGATATATTCCCCTCTCTTTTGGACAGTTTAATGGAGTAATTCTGTAAATTATAACAGTTTCATCGTTTAGGATCCCCATTTTTTGTATCAACAACAGTTTTGAAAATTAAGATTTTGGGAACAGATACCATTACGTATTGATTTCTTTTAAACTGATCATACGCTTACTCACATAAAGCATGCAGATACTGTCTGACGTTCTCGTCTAAATTAAAAAATTAAAATTCATGGTATTGGATCTTTAAGTGTGGTTTAGTCCGGTATGTAGCATAACTGTATCACTACATCTCGGTTAGAATAATTCCTGGATTAATATAGAAAAAAGCCATGACGCAAACTGCAACTGAAATTACAGCTTCGAGAAGGTGACCAGTCAGATAAATGCAAACGCGTATACTTTTGATTTTCAGGGATGTATTGAAGTTAAATCTGTATTTCATTGAAGAATATATATTTTCTATGGTGGCATACTACCACTTAATTATCACGTTATATAACTAGATAGTCACTTACTTACCATGATAAATATCTGTTTGACACGTTAATTGTTATGTTAACAGATACTTAGGCTATGTCAACACAAAAAAGTATATGTTACTGCTTACTACTGCCATAAGATACCTACATAATGCCAGTTTAGATATATATATTATTAACGTGTTATGTAACTAGATAAGTATCGTGATATTTATGTAGTTAACTAGTTTGTCAGATAAGTTTCGTGATATTTATGTGGTTAACTAGTTAGTCAGATAAGTATCGTGATATTTATGTGGTTAACTAGTTAGTCAGATAAGTATCGTGATATTTATGTGGTTAACTAGTTAGTGAGATTAGTATCGTGATACGTATGTGGTTAACTAGTTATGTGACTAGTTTGTCAGCGAAGTATCGTGATAATTATGTGGTTAACTAGTTATGTGACTAGTTTATCAGCGAAGTATCGTGATAATTATGTGGTTATCTAGTTATGTGACTAGTTTGTCAGCTAAGTATCGTCTTAATTGTGTGGTTAACTAGTTATGTGACTAGTTTGTCAGCTAAGTATCGTCTTAATTATGTGGTTAACTAATTATGTGACTAGTTTGTCAGCTAAGTATCGTGATAATTATGTGGTTAACTAGTTATGTGACTAGTTTGTCAGCGAAGTATCGTGATAATTATGTGGTTAACTAGTTATGTGACTAGTTTGTCAGCTAAGTATCGTGATAATTATGTGGTTAACTAGTTATGTGACTAGTTTGTCAGCTAAGTAGCGTGATAATCATGTGGTTAACTAGTTATGTGACTAGTTTGTCAGCTTAGTATCGTGATAATTATGTGGTTATTTAGTTTGTCAGATAAGTATCGGGATATTTATGTGGTTAACTAGTTAGTCAGATAAGTATCGTGATAAGTATGTGGTTTACTAGTTAGGTAACTAGTTTGTCAGATAAGTATCGTGATAAATATGTGGTTAACTAGTTATGTAACTAGTTATGTAACTAGTTATGTAACTAGTTATGTAACTAGTAAGTCAGATAAATACCGCGTTAATTACATGATTAACTAGTTACATAACACGCTAATCACTTAACAGATATCTAAAGAATAGTTTTCTCATTAAGTAGGTTACATGATAAATATTATTAAATAACATGTTAATCACATAATTATCACGATACTTATCTGACTAAATAGTTAACCACATAAATATCAATTATGATAAACGGTTAGAAAGTGTGACAATTGAGGACTGAAACTTGTCGATTTGCATAGAAACAAAGAAGGAATTTATTTGGTGTATCGCAATCTTACCACATCAATAATCTGCGCAAGCGCAACACCGTATGTGACGTTGACTGGTTTCGTGTGATGGATAGACGGGCGCACACGTTTGTCATAATTCTTGAATAAATCACGTACCAGTCTGTATTCATTCTCGTCTGCTACTAGGAAACTAACTGAAATGATACAAAAAGGTTCCAATAAGTTATGACCAAGCCTATATTAAATTACACGGCATCGACTAGGGAGAAATGTATCGTTTCACAACCTGTTCCATCATGAAACAAATCTGCAGCAGACACATAGGAAAAACATAGACACTGAAATATGGAAACTCTCTATCAATGAAAGTAACATAATTTGATTAAGATGAACACATAGTGGCAATTCGGAGAAATGATAAAAAGTTCGTCTGATGCAGATGCGTCAAGATGCGGGCTGGGGTTAACTCACAGACGCTGAATCTCTGACAAATCTGGCGTTGAAAAAATCTCGGCAAAATTAGGAAAGAAACCCTGTTTAAATCATTTTGATACATTTTCTCCCTAGCTATAACGTTTTCTGAAGTCGTCTGAAGCTTTTGCGTCAGAATGCACGTAGCAAGTGTAATATTTTTTTGTTTACATCTTATCATTTGTGTAAACAAAAAAATCGATGCATACTGTATAAGAAGGGCCTTTATAGAAAAAAATGCACATATAAAAGGGCTTTGTTTTTGTAAGATCTCGTCCGGCTAGAATGCGCGTTAATACCCCATTTATCCTTCGGTTTTATTTTTGAAAAATGGTCGTTTCTTCCTTTGACATTGCACGAATAGTCTACCAATTTTAAACAGTGCATACCTTGGTCGGATGGGCGTATCTTTACACCGCTGGAGTGGTATGGATCGTTCCTGGGGGAACAGACATTGTATAACCGTTTATTTTCCATTTTATTTATCTCGAGAGCTGGTTAAACTAGTCTTACGGGACACTTACAATTGCATATTCTATGTCATAAATTTCCATACACCGGATATGAATGGACGAGCATAATAACCGTGCAGTGTTTACTCTCTCTTTAACCCTTTCCCTCATACGACAATTCTGCAGCAGACGAGTTTGAACATATTTTTTCAAAAAATAGAAAATCTCTATAATTAAATGTATAACCTATGCATTAAAGTGGAAAGTATTGTGGCAAAAGGAGAAATTGCTCGTTTTGAGCAATTTCTTCTTTTGTTACTATGTTTTCAAAAAGCCGTCTGCTGCAGAGGTGTTAGAAAACGTCCATATGAGGGAAAAGGGTTAAACATTCTCTTTTCAAATGAGTGCATCCAGGGAAAAAGGTACCACGTTATGACAAATAAGAATACACCATGAAGAGGAGCGGTGATTGTCGGGTGCTCCGACTGTATAACAAATGCATTTCTTGTACTGTGCGATAACATTAGACATAGAAACCGAGCACGTGCTCATGCTTATTTAAGTGTATACCAGGTCAATTTGAGACGAACCTTTATGCGGTGCAGTCAGATCCAATAAACGTACGGCCAAGTATTTTGGTCTGCTTCTAATGATATTGGTTATTGCCCTGTCACACCAGAATATTTAAGGCCAAAATAATAGTTGATACGCTGGCAAATGCTGAACTTTCACAGAAAAAGTCAAGTGAAACCATGATTTCAGCGTGTCCATAACGCGTTGAAAACGGGTTCATACGCTGGCAAAGGCTGGAAATGTTTAGGTATGTTGAACAAATTGTTTTTGCCTCAGCGTGTCCCAGCGTGAGAGTAACGCACTCAGAGTGTTGCTAACGCTGACCTAGCGTTGGTCAGCGTTTGCCAGTGTGTTGCCGAAATTCCAACACGCTACTCACCCGTTGGCCTAAACCGTTCTGGTTTGACAGGGGCCATTATACATAGAGAGACTGTGTAATACAAACACTCACAACGTTAAGCTGTCTACACATGTTCGAGTGCTGTGGACCGAATGATGTATTACAAAATATGCGGTCAATAAATGTTATCAAAATTCTTTCCCGAAAAGTAAACTCGTTAGATGACGGTTTTGCAACTGTTGTCCGAAAGACGTTTTTGCTATACAGAGATGGTGCCGTAATGAGATTTTTACTCTACATAAGTGGTACCGTAATGAGAGGTTTTTGCTCTACAAAGTTGCTGCCGTAATGAGAGGTTTTTGTTCTACATAGCTGGTGCCGTAATGAGAGGTTTTTGTTCTACATAGCTGGTGCCGTAATGAGAGGTTTGTGTTCTACAGAGATGGTGCCGTAATGAGAGGTTTTTGTTCTACATAGCTGGTGCCGTAATGAGAAGCTTTTGCCCTACATATGTGGTGCCGTACTGAAATGTTTTTGTTCTACAGATAGTGTGCCGTAATGAGAGATTCTTGCTATACAGAGGTTGTGCCGTAATGATAGGTCTTTGTTCTACAGAGATGGTGCCGTAATGAAATGTCTTTGCTCTACTGAGATGGTGCCGTAATGAAAAGTCTTTGCTCTACAGAGATGGTGCCTTAATAAGAGTTTTTGCTCTCCAGAGATGGTGCCGTAATGAAAGGTCTTTGCTCTACAGAGATGGTGCCGTAATGAAAGGGCTTTGCTCTACAGAGATGGTGCTGTAATAAGAGGTTTTTGTTCTTCAGAGGTGGTGCTGTAATGAGAGTGTTTTGCTCTACAGAGAGTGTTTTGCTCTACAGAGATGGTGCCGTAATGAGAGGATTTTGCTCTACAGAGATGGTGCCGTAATAAGAGGTTTTTGTTCTTCAGAGATGGTGCCGTAATGAAAGGTCTTTGCTCTACAGAGATGGTGCCGTAATAAGAGGTTTTTGTTCTTCAGAGATGGTGCCGTAATGAAAGGTCTTTGCTCTACAGAGATGGTGCCGTAATAAGAGTTTTTGCTCTACATAGATGGTGCTGTAATGAGAGGTTTTGTTCTAAAGAGATGATGCCGTTATGATATGTTTTTTGTTCTAAAAAGATGGTGCCGCAATGAGAGGTTTTTGCTCTACAGAGATGGTGCCGTAATAATAGTTTTTGCTCTACAGAGGTGGTGCTGTGATGAGAAGTTTTGTCCTAAAGAGATGATGCCGTTATGATATGTTTTTTGTTCTAAAGAGATGGTGCCGTAATGAGAGGTTTTTGCTCTACAGAGATAGTGCCGCAATGAGAGGTTTTTGCTCTACAGAGATAGTGCCGCAATGAGAGGTTTGTGCTCTACAGAGATGGTGCCGCAATGAAAGGTTTTTGTTCTTCAGAGGTGGTGCTGTAATGAAAAGTTTTGTTCTAAAGAGATGATGCCGTTATGATATGTATTTGCTCTACAGAGATGGTGCCGTATTAAGAGGTTTTTGCTCTACAGAGATAGTGCCGCAATGAGAGGTTTTTGCTCTACAGAGATGGTGCCGTCATGAAAGGTTTTTGCTCTACAGAGATGGTGCCAAAACGAGAGATCTCTGCTCTACAGAGTGCCGTACTGTGAGGTCTTTGCTCTACATATATGGTGCCGTATTGAGAGGTTTTTGCTCTACAGATATGGTGCCGTAATAAGAGGTTTTTGGTCTACATATATGGTGCCGTAATGAGAGGTTTTCGCTTTACAGAGATGGTGCCGTATTGAGAGGTGGACACTCTACCGCTATGCCACCGAGGAGGTGGAAAAGAATAGAACAGAACTAGAACTTTTTTGACAAAAAAACAGATGTCTCCCCCTCAAATATCTGTTAAAATCTCTCAAACATTTGAACCTATAATGCAGACAAACATTTGGCCAAGTCGGACAGTATTCAACTTTTAATTACTAATTTTATCTTGACCTTGTACAAAGTGAACATGATAGCAAATGATTTACAATAACACATCTTTTTACTGCAGCTGTAACATTCAAGACTGAAGTATTCATCAAAACAGTTAACAACTGTTGCTAAACATAAACAATGGCAAATAAAAACTAAACATGTTGCTTCTGATAAATATCATCAATTATCATTATGATATTTTCACAAACCATGCCGAGTTGGCTACCTGCATATGTAAAAGGATTGAAATATTATGTACAATGTTTCAAAATGTACCTGTATGTGCTGTAGATAAAGGTTCGAATCAGTCTGATCAGATGTAAAGGGGTTGCACTGTTCCAGTCTTGGTTCTGCATACTGACTAGAGTTACATTCTAATTACTTTAGTTGAGAGTTAACTTAACATTGTTTTTTTCTCTGACAAAACATTATTAAGTTGACAGTTAACTTATCCCCTTTAAGAAGTCTTGGAGATATGGAGCGGACGCAAAATCGAAGTTTGAAATAAAAAAATTAATATTACCTATTGTTAAGACCAAATAGTTGACCTTCTGGTTATTGTGTATTAATTTAGGAAGAACACCCCACAAGTACTCGGTCACCAGGACGGACGGACGGACAGACATCCAGGACAAAAACAATATTTCTCCCCTGTATACAGGGGGAGACATAATAAACAAGACTAGAATACCATACATATAAAGAAACAAGAATGAAGCACAAATGATTTAATAACTGACTGAAGTGAACTTATAACATTTGTCTTTGAAACTTAAATTATATATTCATACTGTCAGTAAAAAAAACGTTTATTCCAAACTTGGGTCACATTTTTAAAGTGGATTTCTTAGGAAGATATGTTTTAGCATTTTATCTGTCTATCCCTCCTGCTTTATGCCGGTGCTAAATTTCAAATTATCTCGAAGGATTCTTAATTAGTGACAGGGATCAACCCTTGTCGATGTTTAATCTTTTCAGAGAGTTCTTTTTATATATACACATGTGGTTCACTCTATACATGTATTTTGCTTGACTTTGACAAAACTACAGCGTTGAATAACAAGCCTACCTTTTTATACCGTCGGCAGTTAGTATTTATGAATTTTAAACGTGTTTTTTATAACTGCCACATGCAATTAACATATATGATTACCAAACCTGGTTGTGCATATGATCTGCAAACAAATGTGTACCGCAGAGAATCTTATAAACTTCATAATCCATCTTAGCCACGACCCAGTGATTCCGAGATCAACAAGTTTCACATACTAACAATAACCCTTACGTCTATGGCTCGTAACTTAGTGATTCCTAAATCAACAAGTGTCACATACTGACAAAGAACCATCAGACAACCAAGTTTAAAGATCGTAGATCAGAGCACCGTCTGAGTTTTCTTTTCAACACGGCTTGCGCTCTTGCTATTCATATTCAACAGGGTCAGGTACTGACAATTAACCTATAAGTCTATGCGTCGTAGAGCAGACAGTTGTTCAATCATTGGGCTGAAACTTATTTGAACTTAATGTCACCGTGACGCTGACCTAGAAAGTCGATCATTTAGAGATATTTAACAACAAACTCAAATTTGATCAACTGAATTCAGCACAAAAGTTGAATATAATACAACATACACTGCACCTTTGTATTATCGAACTGTAATCTTTGTTCTTTAATATGATTTAATATAGAGACTTTCCTAGAATTGCACTTGTTGATGCATGTAGTAATATAACTTACATTTTTGATACATATTCGACAAGTCGATATTGGGAGGTGCACTGAACGTCCCGAAAGAAATGATAGGATTTACAGAACATTTCCTTTATGTTAATTCGATTGTTTTAAAAGGAATTTCCGATTCCACAAAATAAATTTAATCAAATAACTATAAACATTAACATGTCGACATGCTCTTAAATTTACGAACTTATAATTCAAATGTACGCCACTGAAATATAAAAGTACTGAAAGTACTGAAGGTATAATTGTGATCGGTTAAGAGGAGATGCAGAAGTACATATAGAAATATGTATTTAAAAGAAATCCCAACTATGACAGACACGTAATGATGCGTCCGGCCAGAATGAAGCATTAACAATATCATAAATTCTTGTTGGTCTTGTGAACATTAATTGACATTCCAACTCTAAATATATCATTCGGTCCACAAATTACTTTTTTAATTATTATATTACCCAATAGCTCTACGGAAATCCAATCAGGAACATTCATAACGGTACAGTGTTTTCCTAGTTATTGACTGTACTGAACCAACTGAAGCATTCAGAGTATGCAATCTTTTAATACAATCTTTTAATGCTTTCAATGATAACAGAACTCTTAGAAGTGTAATCTACAAAAACAGTTATGTTTGTAATGATTTTCTGATTGTTCATCTCTAGTATGTCTGTTAAACAAAATTGATTGAAAGCTTCTATTTTTGACAGATTTTGTTTTAAGCAAAATTAACAGATTAATATCAAAAGGCCTGAACCAAAAACAATGTCATAATGAAAAAAAGAGTTTTGCATATCCAAAAGAGAGGGCAGGCGTGGCTCTAAATCGACCACCTGAGTGATAGCTCCGTAGCGTATTTGTAACTGCTAATATCGGAGAAAAATTTAACCAAGAGCGTAAATGAAACTACTAGGAGTGAACACTGTAAAGAAAACCTATCAATAAAGGACATGTGTTATGATATGAAATATGTGTACAGTTTGTGAAAGAACCACCAAAGTAACATTCCCGTGAAGTTTGGTTGATATCAGTCCAATGGTTTGGGAGGAGATTTTGTTTCAAGATAATACTTAATTTTATCCCTATGACTTGAAAAAATTACAAATGTATCCTGAAATCAGACAATAGCTTGAACAATTCCATTTTGTAATGTTGCCCCTTTTCTGATGCCGTCTGGCTGCCATGGTTTGAAACTAATCAATACGGTTTAAGGAAATCTTGTAGAGGGTCACTCAATAAACATTTGCTCTATATTATCTTGGAATCTGACAAGCTGATTCAGATAAATGTAATTTTACAGTTTAGGCATTTTACCCCCTTCCTGCTGCCGAGGCAACAAACGTTGTGTTCATAATTTGTATCTGTGAACAAATTTGAAAGAGGAACACCACAGCATCATTCCTGTGAAGGTTTGTTCAAATTTGCCAAGTGAGTTAGGATGAGATGTCATTTGAAGCTAAAAGTAAAGTTTACCCATTTTCTGATGCCGCCTGGTAACTATGTCTTTCAACCAATCAATATGGCTTAAATAATTATGAAATGGGTCACTGAGGGAACAAATAAGACAAACACTTTAATAACAATAGAGTTTTAAAATGTTGTCACTTTATCCCTTTATGATGCCGCCTAGCTCCTCTTTCTTCAACCAATTAATATGGCTTAAATAATTTTCGTAGAGAGTATCTGAAGGAATCACTTAACTAAATAACCTTGAAATCGGAACAAGAATTCTTTATATTAGCCATTCTACTTCCTTTCTCAGATACAAACATGAGTTATGGACATATGTTTGAACACGATTAAGAAAAGGACCACAAAAAGAAGATCCCTTGCTTTTGTGTCCAGTAGATAAGGATGAGTTGTTATTTTTAGCTAAACCTTAATTGTTTCCCTTTGTTGATGCCTCCTGGTTTCTAAGACTAAGACTTAAAACACGTAGAGGGTCACTGAATGAACAGTTCTGCTAAATTATCTTGAACTCAGACAAGTTCTTTTATAAGAATGTAGTTTTGTAATTTTGTAATTTTACCCCTTTTCTTATGCTATCTGATTGTCGTATTTAACAACCAATTATATTTGTAGAGAGTTATCCAATGATAACATTATAACACATTATATTGGTATCAGATAAGCTAATTCAGAGGAGAATATTTTTTTTTAAAAATTGGGCAAATGTCTTTCTGATGTCGCAGCAAGTTCTCCGTAGAAAATAAATATACTGCACATTTTATTCATTTGCCACAATATTTCCAAAATTCGTCTGCCAGGCGCGTAGCTGACTGTACGCAAAATACGCAGCTGCGTACACATTGTCTCCATTTCTCAAATTTTAAAAAGTTCAAATCTGCAATAAAAACTTGACATGTGATAGGCGCAAGTATAAAACAACCAATCTGACTTGATAGATTTGACGAAAACTGACAAATGCAACACATTTTACTATCTCAAAATTTCTTAGAAAATACGTTCATTTCACCATCAAGATTAGTCATATTTTGCTACTGAAGTGCTCCAAGAAGTCACCAGAGACGATATAGAAGAGAAAAATAATCCAGGGGGAGCATTCCCCCGGACCCCCTAACGAAATAGCGTACACACTCTGTATACCCTAGCTACTCCCCTGTCTGCTGCAGGGCGTCACAAAAGGTCGATATGTGGGTAAGGGTTGACTTCTCAGGTTTATTTTACTGAATATTTCAGAATAACATAGAAAACATTGTGGCAAAAGGAGATACATGTATCGCTCTTTATGGGCAATGTCTCCTTTTACCACAATGTTTACAAAAGATGTCATTTTGTATGAAAGGGGTTTATTCAAAATTGCCAACAATACATTTTGACTTCAGGGAGCTTAACCTTTGACCTGTGATCGACAGATTCAAAAGAGATCATAACGTGGAACAATAATACTAAGTTTGATTCACAATGGTGTGGTTCATCTTGACTCGTGTTAACAATAATACCAAGTTTGATTCACAATGGTGTGGCTCATCTTGACTCGTGTTAACAATAGTACCAAGTTTGATTCACAAGGGTGTGGCTCATCTTGACACGTGTTAACAAGAGTACCAAGTTTGATTCACAATGGTGTGGCTCATATTGACTCGTGTCAACACTAATAGCAAGTTTGATTCACAATGGTGTTGTTCATCTTGACTCGTGTTAACAATAGTACCAAGTTTGATTCACAATAGTGTGGCTCATCTTGACTCGTGTTAACAATAGTACCAAGTTTGATTCACAATGGTGTGGCTCATCTTGACTCGTGTTAACAAGAGTACCAAGTTTAATTCACAATGGTGTTGCTCATCTTGACTCGTGTTAACAATAGTACCAAGTTTGATTCACAATGGTGTGGCTCATCTTGACTCGTGTTAACAAGAGTACCTAGTTTGATTCACAATGGTGTGGCGCATCTTGACTCGTGTTAACACTAATAGCAAGTTTGATTCACAATGGTGTGGTTCATCTTGACTCGTGTTATCAATAGTACCAAGTTTGATTCAAAACGTTGCGGTTCATCTTGACTCGTGTTAACAATAATAGCAAGTTTGATTCACAATGGTGTGGTTCATCCTGAATCGTGTTAACAATAGTACCAAGTTTGATTCACAATGGTGTGGCTCATCTTGACTCGTGTTAACAATAGTACCAGGTTTGATTTACAATGGTGTGGTTCATCTTGACTCGTGTTAACAATAAAAGCAAGTTTGATTTACAATGGTGTGGTTCATGCTGAACCGTATTAACAACAGTACCAAGTTTGATTCACAATGGTGTGGCTTATCTTGACTCGTGTTAACAATGTTATCAAGTTTGAATCACCATGGTGCGGTTCATCTTGACTCGTGTTAACAATAATATCAAGTTTGATTCACAATGGTGCGGTTCATCTTGACTCGTGTTAACAATAATATCAAGTTTGATTCACAATGGACTGGTTCATCTTGACTCGTGTTAACAATAGTATTACCAAGTTTGATTCACAACATTGCTGTTCATCTTCGCTCGTGTTAACAATAATACCAAGTTTGATTCACAATGGTGCGGTTCATCTTGACTCGTGTTAACAATAATATCAAGTTTGATTCACAACGTTGCGGTTCATCTTGACTCATGTTAACAATAATATCAAGTTTGATTCACAATGGACTGGTTCATCTTGACTCGTGTTAACAATAGTACTACCAAGTTTGATTCACAATGTTGCGGTTCATCGTGACTCATGTTAACAACATGTTAACGATAATACCAAGTTTGTTTTTAGCAATGGTGCGGTTCATCTTGACTCGTGTTAACAATAATACAAAGTTTGATTCACAATGGTGTGGCTCATCTTGACTCGTGTTAACAAAAGTACCAAGTTTGATTCACTATGGTGTGGCTCATCTTGACTCGTGTTAACAATAGTACCAAGTTTGATTCACAATGGTGTGGCTCATCTTGACTCGTGTTAACAATAGTACCAAGTGTGATTCACAACGTTGCGGTTCATCTTGACTCGTGTTAACAATAATACCAAGTTTGATGCACAATGGTGTGGCTCATCTTGACTCGTGTTTACAATAGTAATCAAGTTCGATTCACAACGTTGCGGCTTATCTTGATTCGTGTTAACAATAATACTAAGTTCGATTCACAACGTTGCGGTTTATCTTGATTCGTGTTAACAATAATACTAAGTTTGATTCACAATGGTGTGGTTCATCTTGACCCGTGTTAACAATAATACTAAGTTTGATTCACCATGGTGTGGTTCATCTTGACTCGTGTTAACAATAGTATCAAGTTTGATTCACAATGGACTGGTTCATCTTGACTCGTGTTAACAATAGAACCAAGTTTGATTCATCATGGTGCGGCTCATCTTGACTCGTGTTAACAATAATACCAAGTTTGATTCACAATGGTGTTGTTTATCTTGACTCGTGTTGACAATAGTACCAAGTTTGATTCACGATGGCGTGTCTCATCTTGACTCGTGTTAACAATAGTACCAAGTTTGATACACAATTGAATGGTTCATCTTGACTCCTGTTAACAATAATACCAAGTTGATTTACAACGTTGCGGTTCATCTTGACTCGTGTTAACAATAATATCAAGTTTGATTCACAACGTTGCGGTTCATCTTGACTCGTGTTAACAATAATACCAAGTTTGATTCACAACGTTGCGGTTCATCTTGACTCGTGTTAACAATAATAAAAAGTTTGATTCACAATGGTGTGGCTCATCTTGACTCGTGTTTACAAGAAGTTTTGATTACTGCATCTAGTTAACTTGGTTTTTGACATATTATCCTGAAATTGAATATGACACATATTCTTGTATTTAGGAACAAGTATGGGAATTTAAATATCGTCAGTGATACGGTTTTTTCTAAGTCCAACTAATAGCATGCTGTACATGAGCATACACACATACACATCCTCTTACAGACAAACAGACACAGATGAGATGATATATCCATCATTTTGCGAGGGGATGAAAAAAAAAGAAATGGTGAATTAATAATAAGCATTTAGATAGCAATGGGGTTAGACATTGTCTAGAAACTATATTGATTTATTTGTTATTAGCATCGAGTAAGTAAAACGAGCACTCAGACTTGACACTGTAGGGTAAAACTTGTCATATATTTCTTTCTCTTGAACATAAACTGTTCTCTGGAAATAATCGTAAAGATAATTGTGATGAAATAAGAAACGAGATATATTCAGTAACATCAATTACATATTTTTCATAGCAACGACCTGTGTGGACTAGTGGGAATCAAACAGTAGAAACCCTTACGTATATAATTATCTTTGGCTATTGCCGGTCAATGGACAAACCATCGTGTTACAAGGTTTTGCATTACTCGTGGATCACACATTCACATTCTTCTACTGTATGTTTTACATTCATTGACCGTGGTTCGAATTCCTTTACAAGATACATGTATATGTACGATGGAAAAGCCTATACAATATAAATAAATTAAATCAGACTTAACTATTTCAGCGCCGAATTGTTTAAAGTAATCTCTTACATGTTCAAAATCGGGTGTGTCCATTTCTCAATTTATGAAAGTTATGGACTATTTTGGTAACTAAAAGGCAAACAATGCTGATTTCAGGTGGGACAGTTCGTTACGAGCTGACTCACCTGAATCTGCATTGTTTGCAAAAACCTCAATATTGCCTGTGGCGCTGAAAGAGTTAAGACTATAGGTTATTGCATCTGTAAGGGAAAACATTGTGTTGGAAATATTCCTTAGGCTGCTCCGCCGAAAGAACGAGTCCCAACACAATAGTTTCTTATAATCATATGCACTAATGTTTTGAATGTTTCGATGGTTGCTAGGGTCGTGGACAATTTAAATTTACGAACCGCCATTTTCGTTCCACATTTGGTTTCGACTCGAAATTAAACGTCGACAAAATGATGTCTCACGCTCCTTCTAATAGTGGATTTCATTAAAAACTCGAGAATTATCTTGTTCTGGTATTTTAGCCTTGATATTTGTGTTCTATATTAAGATTTAGATGGCACTTTTTAACCTCACCCTATTTCAGAAAAGCGAACATACATCTTCTTTTGCGTTGAAAAAACACATCGGAGAATGACACAAATCATCAGAAGACCTACATGTAAAACAATCATTTGCTTATTTATCCTAGCAGTTATCAAAACCTTCTTTATTTTTGCTGGTCATGTGTAATTGAGATACAATAATATAGATCGTCAACGACAATCAAAAGAACTATATAGCGTATGTCAAATGTGCAGCGGTCTACAATCAAGCATTATTATTGATCTACATGTCACTGTATTACGTCGGAAAAAAACCGTATGCATTTGCCTACAGCCAGCGCTATAAATTGACCAGATGGTAATTTTACATGACTTGTGATTTTTCAATAAGTGTCATCTTCAAACGATTTAAACATTGTTAGCTGGTCTTTAAACTTAAATGTTGGATGGGAGCGCTTTGTAACGTTACTTTATGTAAATAGTTTCGTACTTAGCGACACGTGAAAAAGATCTGATTGTAATATCAAACTATATAATATCGAAGTATACAATATCGTCAATATACTGCATCCCTTTTTCAATTGGAAAATAGAAGGAAACATATTAATGTATACACTAATACAAAATATATTCCGCTCTTGAAGGTGACATGGGCATATGACAAAACAGCAGTGGCATATCATGGCCTTGGCGTGAAACGGTTGTAACTAAAATTGGTATTTTTAAACCAAGGTTATGTACCTCGCCATAAAGTCTTTATAAGCGTTAAATCATTTTTCTTGGTAAACAATGGAAATTAAGGTGCCATTGCTCGTTCTGAGCAATGGCACCTAAATTTGTATTGTTTACAAAAGGGTCAAAATTTCCCCTAATCCAGGGTTTTCAAAATAGGTTTTGAGTTACTAACGTTTCACGCCAAGCCCTCGATATATGATCTAATGCATCCTCGGCGAAACAGGTAATGATCATACTGTACTGTATAGCTTATTAAAGTAAGTTAAATGGGACAGGTTTTGTAAATATACGTAAGCACACTAGCAAAATGCGTTCCTCGCTAAATGGATAAGCTTAAGATAAGAATCTCAGAACGTCTGGTAGCCACTAAGCATTATTGGATTATCGCTGGATAGCAAAAAGACAAATTGACAAGACGTGATTCTCACTGTATACCAGCATGGAATATGAAGCGTTAGCACGCTATTCTTGGTAGATAGAAACGTGGCAGAAAGAATTTGATAGTGTAGCAGTCTTGTGTAGCGAAATTTGCGTTCTGTCAGTATGCATAATTTATCCAACAGCAAAGACATTCAGCTATTGGCGAGCTGTATCGAGATTTATACATTCTACCGAACTGCTAGATTTATTCATTCTGACAAAGTTCTAGCTTTACAGAACTTTATATATTGTGCTTTTTGCTAGCTTTACCTAACTTTATATATTCTATTACTTGCTAGTCTTACCCTGGTTTATAAATTCTGCTATTTGCTAGCTTTACAGAGCTTAAAACATTACGTTATTTGATTGCTTTACCTAGCTCTTTACTTTCTGGTATTTGTTGGCTTTAACGTGCTTGAAACATCCTGCTACATGTAATTGCTGGCTTTACCGAAATTGATAATTCTGTTATTGTCTAGCTTTAACCATCCTCAGTACCCAGGCTATTTTTATGAACAGCCTAGGTACCGATGATGGCTTTAACGAGCTTTATACATTCTGCTATTGTATAGCTTTACCGAGCGTTATACATTCTGCTATTGTATAGCTTTACCGAGCGTTATACATTCTGCTATTTGCTAGAGTTAGCATGATTGATGCGATGTATGACTTCTACCAAATTGCTGGCATTTCAACTACATAAAGCATAATCCCTACCACTTAACTAGATTTACCTAACATTCTGCTTATTTGATAGCTTTATGACACACTTAATCAAAGTGTCGTGAACAGCCGACGATATATATCAGTTGTATGTTAAGATACATGTATGAAATCATCTGAAAACAATTCTGTATAATAAAAAAAAAAAAAGGAGTAACATAGTTGCTTTCTTTGAGAACTAATTGTTTAATTTTATAACTATTAAAGTAATATTGTTAGAGGAGAACATTAAGAAACACGTGGTCAAATCCAAGTGGCATGAGTGCCTAAGTGAACATGTTCAAACACGCTCTCAAATGGCATATCGAGTTGATTCACGCATGAAAAAAACAAACCCAAACCCTAATAACAAGTCAAAATTACAACTCGACTGAAAACAATTTATGGATTCAATAATATAATTAGAGAATTCATCTAGTGAACACTAATTACAATGAATTAACAATGTGTAACAACGATTGTGTTACAGTTGGCAACACTAATTGCTATTTGCTATCACATTTGTGACAATTTTCTTGCAAATAACGTCAAGCGTTATATTTGAACGGCACTCTGAGAAAATCAACCGTTATGCGTTTGCGACCTAATTCAAATCCGCCAGCGTATTTGAGAAGTATGATCTGTCTTTGCACCATTCGAAGACTGACTTATGTTTGTTTGCTTGTTGGTATGGTGTGTTTCATACCGATTCAACATTTATTTACCAGTACTATTAGTCCTGGGTTTTCTGGGTTATTTACCAGTTCTATTAGTCCTGGGTTTTCTGGGTTATTTACCAGTACTATTAGTCCTGGGTTTCCTGGGTTATTTACCAGTACTATTAGTCCTGGGTTTCCTGGGTTATTTACCAGTACTATTAGTCCTGGGTTTTCTGGGTTATTTACCAGTTCTATTAGTCCTGGATTTCCTGGGTTATTTACCAGTACTATTAGTCCTGGGTTTCCTGGGTTATTTACCAGTACTATTAGTCCTGGGTTTCCTGGGTTATTTACCAGTTCTATTAGTCCTGGGTTTTCTGGGTTATTTACCAGTACTATTATTCCTGGGTTTCCTCGGTTATTTACCAGTTCTATTAGTCCTGGATTTCCTGGGTTATTTACCAGTACTATTAGTCCTGGGTTTCCTGGGTTATTTACCAGTACTATTAGTCCTGGGTTTTCTGGGTTATTTACCAGTTCTATTAGTCCTGGGTTTCCTGGGTTATTTACCAGTACTATTAGTCCTGGATTTCCTGGGTTATTTACCAGTACTATTAGTCCTGGGTTTCCTGGGTTATTTACCAGTTCTATTAGTTCTGGGTTTTCTGGGTTATTTACCAGTTATGTTAGTCCTGGGTTTCCTGGGTTATTTACCAGTTCTATTAGTCCTGGATTTCTGGGTTATTTACCAGTTCTATTAGTCCTGGGTTTTCTGGGTTATTTACCAGTACTATTAGTCCTGGGTTTCCTGGGTTATTTACCAGTACTATTAGTCCTGGGTTTCCTGGGTTATTTACCAGTTCTATTAGTCCTGGGTTTTCTGGGTTATTTACCAGTTCTATTAGTACTGGGTTTCCTTGGTTATTTACCAGTACTATTAGTCCTGGGTTTCCTGGGTTATTTACCAGTTCTATTAGTCCTGGGTTTTCTGGGTTATTTAACAGTTATATTAGTCCTGGGTTTTCTGGGTTATTTACCAGTACTATTAGTCCTGGGTTTCCTGGGTTATTTACCAGTACTATTAGTCCTGGGTTTTCTGGGTTATTTACCAGTTCTATTAGTCCTGGGTTTTCTGGGTTATTTACCAGTACTATTAGTCCTCGGTTTCCTGGGTTATTTACCAGTACTATTAGTCCTGGGTTTCCTGGGTTATTTACCAGTTTTATTAGTCCATTTAACCTGACACTCCTCAATCCAAGTAGGGGAAATTCATTCTTACCGTTGTTAATGTCTCAAAGAAGCTTCTGTAAACCAGATAATTTAACAATGAAGAACATACAGGGCTTTTACCAACATCTGTAAAGCTAACGGTAAGGTTGTGTCTCACAAAGCACCGCTCATCCATACGTGTAATAATTACTGTAAGGTTGTTTTTCACAGAGCACCGCTCATCCAAACGTGTAATCATTACTGTAAGGTTTTTGTTTTTTACAGAGCACTGCTCCTCCATACGTGTTATGATTACTGTAACAAAAAAATACAGAGCTCCGCTCCTCCATATGTGTAATAATTACGGTAATGTTGTTTCTCACAGAGCATCGCTCCTCCATATGTGTAATAATTACGGTAATGTTGTTTCTCACAGAGCACCGCTCATCCATAATTGTAATAATTACGGTAAGGTTGTTTCTTATAGAGCACCACTCATCCATACGTCTAATAAATACTGAGATGTTGTTTCTCACAGAGCACCGTTCATCCAAACGTGTAATACTTACGGTTGATTTTCGTTTAAACATTTATCTGATGTAGCAGACAATTTATGATAATATTGTTGAAAAAGGGACTTTTCCTTTTCCCACAAGGTTGTAGCCATGTATCAAAAGATTACAATAATAATTTAGACTAACACTTCAAATACTAAAATGTCTAAGTATCAGAAAAACTAAATGAGACTTTCGTTTTAAATACCACTAAGATCAATAAACCGTCCGACTAAAACCTCTAAATACCTTTGTATTTAAATGGGCACTATTTTGAAAAAAGCGAAATGTCCTTCTTTCCCTCGATGTTTTTAATTAAGTTCATACGATTATGTAATTACTAGGACATTTACTTTCGTATCAACCTATTGCGGTGCGTTTATTAATCCCCGACTGCCGGTTTAAGCCAGATGGCTAGAAGCAATAGAAATTGTCACTGTACAATATTGTTTGCTCGTCAAATGACTATATTCTCATTCAATCTGCTTGTATAAAATTATGGAAGTATTAAATAACTTCATATATCACATGTGAAGTCATTTGAATCGGTAATTATTCGAATGTAACTATAATGTTACTGTATTCCCATTCAATCTGTTTGTATAACATGATGGAAGCTTTAACTATCGCATGTGAAGTCGGGAGTATTTCTTAATACAACTAATACAACAGTTGAACCCAATTTAACTGTACATGTGTTTCATTAGAGGTTGAATGCGTACTAACTTTTTTACAACAAAGGATATGTATGTGTCTTAACAGTGCAACACACGCGAGATAATCCTACGTTAACAGTGTTTATGTGACGTTTATTATGGACAACCAATTCATCAAAATAACCGGGTTACGAAAAAACAACTTTCGTGATGAAATAATGTGCTTGTTACTTCGTTTGTGTGTACTGGGCTTAATTCAACGTTCAACATTGTGATAGTTAGTTATATCAAGGCATTTCTTGAAGAATTTAACCAGCGAGACATCCGCAAAGCTTACCCCATAGCCATGAAAGGCATAACCACCAATGTTTGGAGCAGACCTTAGAGACCTGAACTAACATTCAGCATAGCAAGATAATCACTTCATATCAGAACAGAACAAAACATAAGTTTATTGATTTGATATTAAATCCAGATCATCATCGTACAAACATATTAACATATTATAACATACGTGAATGTGTAAAAAAATACAAAATTACAGAACACAAAAAGTAAATATTAATCTCTCGAATTATCCTCCCTAAGATCTTAAATCTTAAATATCCCAGTTTAATTTTATAGGCAGTCAGTAACAAATTGAATGAAATTCATTTATATGTTGAATCTTTTTTAGTTTAAAATTATTTATTTTATATCGATAAAGAAACAAGGTTTAAGCTTATATTAATCACGCTCGATGTATGCTTCCTGGTGACATAACCAGTACTCGCGCCGTTTGTGTGGAAGAATCCCATAGGCAGAACCCGATCATCACGGGATTCGAAACAGAGACCTTTGGTACGAGATGCCGACGCTCTACCACTGTACCACTGTCTTCTATGAATCGTTTTGAATAGTGTGTTAAATGACACTTTCAAAAACTATTGCAGTTACGGTGTCTCCTTTGTTGAACATGTTGCCATGATACTAAAAGCATTCCCCTCTAATATGAAGGCAAAGTCTCGACACTGTAGGAAGACACATACAACTACCTAATTATTTTCATTAGTGAGACCATTCATCATAACCAATTTACATCGATAAATATGTTTCATATCTCCCTACAATAACAGGGAGATTATTACACTTAATGAGCATTTATGTGACATTGTGAATGTACGTCCAATTCATCAATGTAAGACAAGTATAGCAGAATTACGAGGAAATAAAACTCGTTATGGCAGAATATTTACTACCATGGGCGGACTTTAGAACTCGATCTAGAAACAGACTCCGTTTGTGACTGATTAACTTTTGAAATCATTTTTTTTAAATGTGGACTCTTTCAAAAACATGGCTGTGTAAATGTTTTTGAGATCAATTACACTGTTATTTATTCAAGACATTTTAGCCGAGCTCAGTCGGTAACGACGCGGATCTCAATCCAGGGGTTTTGAGTTCGAACCCCAGCTCGGCCAACATTCTTTCCGACGTTTGATAAAAGTCACTGTGACAAGCGGCATTCGTCTTCCACCAAAGCAAAGGGCTATACTAACAGTCAGTTGCTTGGAAAGAATCTGGAGTACTGGTGTGAGATATCAATGAAACACACGAGTAGTTGAACTGGCTACCGTGATATGACTGCAAACATGTTGAAATCGGCGTTAAACCCCAATCAATCAAGACATGTTATCAACAACCAAAATTGAAGCGCATCGATCACTTTTAGTTTAAACCCTTGACTGATGGGACCCATGTCACCTGCATAGAGCTCGACCAGGCTCATTACTGTTGGATGCTTAACTAAACAGTTTTTTTCTCGATACTAACTAGAATTGGCCCGGGACTTTCCAAAAACGCTATGAGTCTTTTTAACCTTTCCCCACATATAGACGCTTTCTGACGCCTCTGCAGCAGACGACTTTTGAAAACACTATGACAAAAGCAGAAATTGCTCAAAACGAGCAATTTCTCCTTTTGACACAGTGTTTTTAACTTAATTTAATTATTATAGTAGAATTTGTAAAGAGATTTTTTTTAACATTTTTGAAAACGTTTTGAAGTCGTCTGCTGCAGATTTGCTGTATGTGAGTTAAAACCATTATCATTGACATGATTAGGTCCAATGCGAGTCCTGATGCATGTGTACTATTGATCAACCGTTGTTCAAGTGGCGAGAGCATCAATTGGTCAACATTCACAAGTTCACATATGAGTCGATCCACGAGAAAACCAAAATTATAGACTCTGCGTAATGTATCGACCCAGATCAGCCTTCACAGTCCGTTAAGGCTAATATGGGCCGACATATTCCGTCTCAGGGTGATAGTGGTATAGAGTAATGATTACTAAAACAGAAAATCCACAGGAGACGAAAAGTGTCCGCCCGGATTAGCCTGTGCGGCACATTTATGGTGATGCGGTTCGATATTTTACGCAGAGTCCACAATGTTGGTTTTCTTGTTGAACATCTCATATATGTGAACCGCATCTAGCGATATGGGGTTTAAAGAAACTGCCTATAATGAATTAGTTTCCTTTAAGTAGTATTTCCCAATGGGAAAAGCATCGCTCTTTATCATATGAACATTTAAATTTACATACAGTATGACGGTGTGATATGGTGTATATTTGATGATTTCTCAGTTTCTTATAATTCTCCAGATTATTTCAGATTGTATATAAGGAATATAATTTTGCAGTAGCGATACTGGATTAGGTATTGTACACCGTGGTGCGTGAAATTTGATATCTCGCGAGACCGAAATACAATTAACTACCCACGCACATGGCTAGACAATAGAGGTGCAGAAGACTAATTTTCGCGGGTTTTATCTGTTTTATTGTATGTTTTTGTCCCGTCCAGTTATTATCAAACGCTGCTTTGAAGAAAGTGAGAATATTTCTTAACGTTTCAGGATGTTGTTACAATGAAATGATGTGCTAAGTCAGACCAATCTTGAATAATTACTAGTATTGAGTGTTGTATGATTTAATTTATTGTGATACAGTTTGAAATTAACATATTTGTATTGAGTTTGCACTTATATTATTGTATAGCGCATTTTACATCTATGAATATATTATTATTATAATTATATTCTCCGTGGTAAAATAATAAAAGATCCGAAACGTTGTTTAAATACATCGTTTCATTGGAATGTTATTGATAAAAACGTTAAGTGTTTATAGCTGAAAATGCGCTATGCGTGCCTTTCCCCATACAATAAAGATACAAAGCGGTTGTGTAATTTCGTTATACATACTGGCATAGTACGCTATTCCATACTGAAATTCAACGGATTTTTTATTATTTAATAAGGCACTTTTCAATTGACGATTACAAAATGTACACTTAAAGACAATTGCATGTGTATTTGAAATAATATTTCATTTAATGTAATGAACCTTTTGGCGTAAATTGCCCTCGTAATTGAAAACTCGGATAACTCAGACAAAGAACTCGTTCCGAATGCTTATTTACTATACAGACGTCATAAGAAATAATGCCGAGACTCTCTCGTGACATTTTCATCCTTTATCAAGTATGCATGTCCTATTTGCGTTTAAATGTAGATACTAATGATTGAACAAACCAATTTCTTTAAAGAAAATATAGTGTTGACCGCGGTTGCATTCAATCTCGAAACTCCTGGAATGAATGACCACGCTAGTGTCAACAGGGTCTGACTGAACCGTCAGTATAATCACAGGCGTCTGAGTTTTATATAAGTGAAAACGCGTTTCTAATAATAGCATTATGTCATATTCTAAAAATAGCACGGATCATATACTAGGGCTAAGTTTATGACTACCTCAAGGAGGGTAGGGTCAGGGGGCACATGTATCAATGGCGCATGCGCATACACGTGGTTCTCGTGAACGCATATCTCCAGACTGAAGTCAAAAATTCAAAATGGAAGCCTCCGTGTTGTATCCACTTATTTCATTATCGACACCAGAAAGCTCGTTTTCTTGTTGTCTAAATTACGGATCGCAATTATTTGCAAGGCCCAATTAAACAAATCCTTATTTATCTGCCTTATGAATAAAAACATCACTGATTACTAAACTCAGAGGTTCGTATTTTAGGATTATTTACATACCAGTATCAAGCATTGCAACCCTCCGCCATTTTGGAACTCTTCTTACTCTCGCTTGAAGCAGGGTCGCAAATAGTCGGGGTCAGAAGATCATATGACGTCACTAGGGTTAAAACTCTTGCCGTTCATGGGGAACCCGTGTAACTCTAGTCGGAACTCGGGTTCGTCGTGAACTTAGCCATTGTAAATAAATAATGAATCTATATATAATATCACACGGAGGGGCTATTTATAGTAACACGGTCTTGTCTTAACAACATGTTTTCGCAAACGAAAACTTAAAAGCCTCTGGTATAAATATAAAGTCGGCCTAAATCAAAATAAACCCAAAATCTTACCTTTAATCATAAGTATGATGCCTATACGATACTGCATGATTAGTGGCTGTGTATTTTATAACATCATATCAAACCGATTGATAAACAATAGTTGGCTGTTTGCTGTGTATGACAGACTTGAAATGTCCTCTCTTTAAAGTCCTGAAAATACATAAATACATATAATTAATAACATTTTAACAAATCAGATTGACCTCAACCGTAACATGACCGCATAGGTGGTGTCGCGTCCGCTACAGATGCGGATTCGATCCCCGGCTTAGTCATACCATAGGATTTTAAAATGGAAGTAACAAATGTTCCTTCTTGGTGCTCATGATTATGTGGTCTGTATAACGATTTGAACCCGGGACCTTTTGTACAAGAGGCCGACGCTCTACCTCTGTACCACTGTCTCCCACAATTTACCGTACTTAATAGTAATATTAAGCCAATACGTTTACATCTTGCAAATACATGTATATATCAAGGAAGCCTTTATCCGAAGAAATGGTTGAACATAAGATTATGTATTATACTCCTACTTCACAAAGAAGGTCCAGTGAAATATTCGAAATGCAACTCTTCCATGAATTATTGATACTATTGCGGAAGCATGTTTCTTTTGTTTTCTGTAACCATTTAATGATTTTGTTAATTGCAATGTGTTAACTAATTATTTTGTATAGTTCATGTTAATTGAATTTACGTGTATGTTTGTGGTATTTTTTGTGGTATTTGCAACTAAGAGTTGCTGTTTAATTAGAGATTATGTACGGTACGTCAGTATTGGCAAAGTGTAATAATGATAAAATGGGACTACAAGGCATTTGTAAACTTATTTCAAATGGTTAGGACAAATAGAAAATATATTTATGCAATAATCCCGATTTCCTGATCTTAGATATTTCTCTTAGATATTTTACAAAACTGGAAACGATATTTGATGTTCAAGTAAAGATTGTGGAAATCTAAAACACATGGTTTTACTAAAAACCTTTACTGATTTTATTTTCGCTTTTGGATTAATATCGGTTAATAACGTTGTTCTGCAATGCAACGTCTATCCTTTATGGTCGTTCTCAAATGAGTCGAATGACGATCGTAGTACCGACTTGCAATACAATACATAATCGACCAGTGATTGCATATATATTATATAATGAAAGTCATCCTATAATGATTTATCTGGAATAGAGACAAACACCCATCTACATTATAGAATAACTATAACTAACCGTTTCCCAAATACAACAAACAAATCTGTAGCAGACGACTCTGAACACAACAAGACACTGTGCGTATAATAGTTGCCGTGGAGACATTCTTCGCTATACTTTTGATACAATAAATGATACTATTGAACTCATAAGCCAACCCTAAATACAGAATAAACCATTTTTCATACCGCCTCTACAATCAATTGTCAACCAGTGATTCCATATAATGGAAATCATCCAACATGGCTATCATCCTAACGAGTTCTATCTGAAATCGAGATAAACAGCCACGTGAATGTGACAGTAACTATACCTTGACCCTTCCCCACATAATTATGATACATCTGCAGCAGACGACTCTCGAACATATCTAGGCTAATACATGTATATGGAAAATCTGTATATATTAAAGTTTAATTACTGTATAGAATGGAATAACAGTGTCAAATGGTGAAATTGTTTTTAATGCGCAATGTTTGTCACAAAGTTTTAGAAAGTCGTCTGCTGAAAATGCGTCCGAATGCGTCTGAAACCGGGGACGCGTTAAACGTCAGATATATATGGAAGTAGTATCTTATTTCCGAGCTCTTCGAGACAATTTATGACATTTAAAATACAACCTGACACAAGGACGTTCACTCATTAACCCTTATCCGGACGAATTCCAGCGATCGGACACACACCGACTTTACTTTGAAAAAACTTTGTGACAGCTTGTGTCGTGTAGATGGTCCGCCATGTTAGCGGGATACCAGGGTATGATCGGGTTGAGGTAGATTGTTAGCGGGAGATCAGGGTTCAATCTCCGTTAGGGCAATACAAAAAAAAACACCATTAATATTGTTGGCATTGGCTTAAGTTTTCTGTGGAAAGTAATGACTCATGTGTTGGTACCAGGGAAGACTTAGCATCGAGGAAACGCCTTCATATGAACGATATATTGTTTCAAGCAGAGAAATAAGCCATCCAGCGACAAATTCAACATCATGACCTCTGCGTAATGTCTCGACACAAATCAGCCTGGGCAGTCCGCGCAGACTGATCCGGGCAGACACATTTCGTCTCTGGGGGATAGAGGTATAGAGTAATGATTCCTGAAACAACAAATTCACAGGATTGCAGATTGTATGTATGTGGAAAAGGGCAAATATTCGCATAACGGTGTGTACGAAAATGGTACCTGAAGACGGATACAACGCGGTCGGATACAGCGCGACAAGAGTAAATGGGTATAACATGGAAGTGATGCATCGATTGATAGATCATTAAAATACCAATTATATGAAACGCGTGACTAAAAAGATTAATAGAACCAGATAACGGTTTCAATGTTGTTTACTTCCAAAATGCGCGTCGTAAGCATGCTTTCCGTTCAATACTTCCTAAACCTTTTCCATAATACACGAGATCTATAGCAGATGAATTTGAAAGCATCTAGGTAAATTGTTTCCTCTATACGGCCTTTCGGGGCCCCCCAAAATAAATACACACATCGTTGGACTGACGCCTTATTAGGCCATCATTCGACTTGGCGATTGTTTCTATGCACTATATGGGTTGCTGTGTCGTAGCGCGTGGCGCGTATTGGAAAGATTGAGACACCAAAGGAGCAATTGCTTATCATGAGCAATTTCTCCTTTTGATACAATTTCATTTCGAAGATCGTCTGCAGTAAATGTATCAACATGCAGCAGCTAGTTGTATAAAAGGTTAACTACCGCCCGAGCATAGAGCTAACATTTACGATATGCGAAAACCATCCGTAAAGCTATTGCAACCGGTGAATATTCAGATAAGCAGGCAGTTCAACGCAGTCAATATTGTATTGCACCGTTCTTCAATTAGGCATAACATGTTTTAAGAATCTTCTGTCAAGCAGTATAACACACGGGCAGGTCTTTTACCACACAATTTTACGCCAAGTGTTGTTTTTCATGATGCACCGGTCAAATTAACGAAATAAGAGAACTTGGTAAGTCACATGATGTTTTGTACCACACACGACTTCAAGTGCATTTACTTTCAGCTCTTGTGCTACATAAACCCTGGATGATGGTTGATTGATTGCTTTTTGGTTTAACGCCATTTACAACAATTGTTTTAGTCATATCACGGCGGCCAGTTCATCTACTCATGTGGTTCGTGGCTTTCTCACACCAGTGCTTCACACGAAATTCTTTGTTAGCCCATTAGTGGAAGACGAATGACGCTTGTCAAAGTGACTTTCGTCAAATGTCGGAAAGAATGTTGGCAGAGCTTGAGTTCCAACTCACAAACCATGGCTTGATAGCCCACTCTCTACCGACTCTAAGCTACCGGGGCTCGGCTATAGATGTAAAGAAATGAAAGCGTAGTATTCGCGATCCCATCCGGACGGGACCACGTGGCATGACCCCCACGAAAAGTCCAGTTCAGTCTGTGACTCTGCGCACTCAGATAATGAACTTTCCTGATCGCCATTTCGTCGTATATAACCATCCTGGAAGAGGCCCGCAAACCGTTATTACCAGAAACTGTCTATACAAGTACGGTGTAGTCGCAACAACTCGATCAAGAGATACATTCGAATATATCGTTTAAGTCGAACCATTTCCTGGAGCAGATCTTTTTTATGAAAACAGCGTATAAGCAGTTCTTGCTTTTCTTTTAACAAAGATTTCTGCTGCTGCGCTTTCTTTTTGACATAATGTTATGACTAATTCGCTTTTAATAATAAGCACTTTACGAAGCTGACAATACATCAATGATCACCATGGCCCGTGGATAAATGGAAATCATTGATGGGTCCCATTCGAGATATTACGTATTTTTTGTTGTATTAGGGTTTAACGCTGTTTTTAACATTATTTCAGTTATATCTCGGCGAGATTTCACTTATTCATGATCCATGGGTAAAGAAACCAGTACTATGCTAGGAAATGTGCCTTGCCCATGGACACTCCACCAGGAACGCCTGGTTCCAAATCCCCGACCCTGACCACTCGACCACGGCGTGTTCCCTGAGAGTCGTGTAAGGAAAACTCTGAAACTTAACTTATTATTTTAAGACGTGAATATACATGTACGTCAACAGGCGGCACATTTCAGTGCAATTGATAGAAACACGTCCCATAGAGACTTTAGCTCATACATTTAGCGTCTACAGATCCTATCAGATAATTGTAGTAGAAAGGCCGTAAAGGCGGTAGGGCGATGCTACCAGAACACATATAGCGAGGTTTAATTGATAGCAAACTTGTGAGAATTAATTAAAAATCAATTCCACTATGATTTTCAATTAGCCTTGTTGGTTTTTGTAAATCCACGTAACGAGAGATGCATTTACTCGTCGCCTTAATCAATACAGATATGTTTCGTTATTTGAATGCGATACATCTTGTAACGAAGACGAATAGATTAGGCGATTATAACTTGTTTCAAGACCTTTTTTCAGTAGATCTATATCTAGACAATTGACCAACGTTACAAGTTTGCATGACCTTATTAAACTATAGTCATACTTTATTTGGAAAGGAAATGTACCGAACGTGCTATATTATATGGATTTTTTTTTTTTTTCATATATTCTTTTGTAGAACTTTGTTAGCCACTTAGGTTGAAGTTAGGTCGTGGCTATCGCCCTTCAACCTTACACTATTTTGTGTTAGTAATATATGTATTATTTGTTTTTGATCAAACACTTGATTGCATTTAATCATGATCATCCGAACGAGCTTCGGAAGTTTCCGTGGTCATTCGAAACGCGCCTCGGAAAATTCCGTAGCGTACGGATAAAGGCGAAGGATATTAATAGGATTTTTTCTAAAAAGTTACTTTTTAGCCAATGAAAAAGCGTCTATTTATAGGTTATGTAATAAAACTGAACATTTGTTGAGAGCGGTGTAAAGCACCAAACAATCAATATTTTTCCAAATTGTTACTCTTCATCAGCCAGAACACCTGATACACATGTAAATATACGGATTTTTGCCTTGTGCTATTTTGATTAGCCAATATTGTTTTCTTGTCATCCCGATGATATAAAATTCTTTGGTGAAATAAAACATTATTCATTTTTTATTTTATTTCTGATCAAATATCAGTTGAATACTCGACAATAAGAACGGCTTGTCTGGGTGGAACAGTTAACCCAAATCATTTATCAGTTATGTACAACTGAATTCACAATGAGATTCAAAAAGGTGCAGTTATTACCATTTCTGACGGCTTTTGACAGACTTGTCCAATATCCGTTCTCTATCGTATTCCGAAAACCTTTTTTCGCACATCGAAGTTCAAAAGCTTTAAACTATTGTCGAGTGATATGGTGTTGATTTGTGATGTAGACATTATTTATTTATTATTTGGTTTTGTTTACCCTCGCCGTGCAGAACTAACTGTTTGGCGAGCAATGTAAAAATTACTTCACCGATCTTATTTAAATATGAGCGTTGTTGCAGGAATATCATAACTAAAAGTAATTATTCAACGTGTCGTTACATGTCTACCTGTACAGTCATGCTACAGGACCCAGATTTTTAAATATCATATATCGTATTAGCGAAAAGAACATATCAAGATTGTTTTGGGCAGATGCGCTAACTGATCTGAATCTTCACTGGCTGATAGGGCCTTACAGAGTGCTGATCAAATGTTAATGTAATCTATAGGAGAGTTCTAATTAAATAACTAGACATTTGAAATGATCCTTACATGTTAGATTTATTTATTGGCTGGGTTCTAGCGTCGTTTTCAAGAATGTGTCAGTCTTATTACGACGGCCTACCAATTCAATTAAATTCACGATGGCCTAACCATGTGTTTCACGACTTTCTCACAATAGTTTTTCCAAACAACTGACTGCTTTTCCGCGTAGACTGTAAGCATATTGCCTTAGTGTATTGCCAATGTAATATGTCGAAAAGAATTTTAGACGAGGCTGGGTATGAAATCACAATCCCTAGATTGACAGCCCGCGTCACTACCAAATGAACTACCGGGGTTCGCCAAAGGGAATATGAAAATATGCCTGAATGTACGAACGCACTGGTGTCCATAAGTGCTTTGTTTATTCAAACTATCATAAAACTTGAATAATATAAATATTTTTACCATGACATGTCTCATTTGTTACAGGGAACATGATTTGATCGCTACTTATTCTATTAAATGAAAGTTTCTAGAAGTTTATGTTCATATATATATACGTTTAAATTTTACAAATATCGCATTATTAACAAAGTATCTCACACGTCCTTCAGATGTATATTCGAGAAAAATAAAACGTTCATCAAGGATCATCTTATATTAAAAACTAACCAAGGTATAAATAGCGTCCAATTGTAAATATCGGTCTGTGTTTGGTTGGATATTGACTTCGACTGGAACCACGGTAAAATCGATACCATTATCAGACTTTCGGCGAGAGGATCTTGTTGCTTGGTGCAATGCCATTCTCTGTTGACTGCTTTTTTTCGAACCTGCATTCGTCTCTACTGAACATATGCTAGCTACGTAAGATTGGTAAAGCAAATTATCTACCAAGAAAACCGGATGCTTCGCAATGCAAGCATTACGTAAACTTCTGTTTCAGCGCTCATTTTTACGTGTATAGCTTCGACTCGTAGGAGGTCCAATAAAGCGTAGACACACGACGTCGGATGAAGACAATTTATTGACAAAGGCAACTCTTAATCTCGACTTATTACGTTAAGACACGATTCTACTCTAATAGGCAGTATAATAGAATGTTCTTTTGTGAAACCCAAGCTCGGCCATTCATGCTTGCTGCTGATGATTGACACATGCCATTGTGACTAATTTCAGTTGTCCATTAAATGGTTAACTTGTGTTGTAGGAAGGTAGAAAGTGACCTGGGTCGAATGATGTGTGGAGTGCAGCTCCGAGAAATCAAACCCGTCTAGATGAACTGGCCGTCGTGACTGACTAAAATACCGTTGAAAAGGGCATCACACTTCAATATAATCAATCGATCGTTTGTGACAGTTGGTTAGATATGCGTATTATATATTGCAAACTATGGACAATGTATATATTTCTTTCGAATATGGCTTTATGGTATGCACCGTGGGTCCAGCGGGGATGCATGTATAATAGATACAATTGAACCAACATAAGCAATAAATACCACGAGGACACACACAGATTCATACAAAAATGATGCTTTAAATCAGAAACGCTACTGTCCTCACATACTCAATATATCTTAAAACTGTCTTGGTTTGACATATCGTAGGAGTCACGCAATATGGTTGCAACTACATCTTCTTACACTATATTTTACAACAGTTTTGCATGTAGTCATCAATAAACTCATTGAGGTACGATTCCAGATAAATAAAACAAACAATGAATATTTCGATCAGAACGCGTAAGTTTGACCTTGCCGTTTTAACTCGTTCCCATGAATAAGAAATGGATGTTTACCTTCCTATATCTATAGGTTTAATCCTTCCCACATGCAGACGTATTTTGACGTATCTGCAACAGTGTGGCAAAAAGCGCCATTCGTTATGGAAAAATTACTGAATGTTGGCCCCAGATGTCAGTTATGTTGCCATTTTGCATAGCAGTAAGGACAATTATAAAGCGTTAAACACAAGGCGAATAATGATGATATTCATTCAATTTAATAATGAATGTTAGCGAAATATATTTTAGGTTACAATACATCAACAAAAATCCTTTTTTGTTTCCATGTAAATCGACCATAAAAAAAACTTTGTTGGCGTAGATATGAGTGTATACCATCACCAGAATGTATTAAATATATGACATGGAGTTTAAATGCATTGTGAATGTGTATAGGATGCACTGAAAATGACTGATTTGATCACTTTTAATATTTTGACCTTGTTTGAAAGTGAAAGTAGAGAATGCTTAACACCGGTTTTGTCCGGGACCGATTTAGTCCAAAATGACGGTTACCATTTTCGCCTGGTGAGTTCTTTCTTGCATAATGCATGACCCCACATTTTGGATTGTTTTAAAGCTAGGAGATAACTCTTTTCAATGATATTGGTGTTCTACATGAGAAACGCTTAGAAAGTGAGACAATTGAGGACTGAAACTGATCGATTTACATGGAAACAAAGAAGGATTTTTTTTTGGTGTATTGTAACCTTTATTTCCAAAGGCATTTTACGAAATGTTTCACCTAGGGACAATAGTTATTTTCTAGACAAAGGCCACCGATTTGAGATTGCTATCATGATGAAACATTATCTACAGACATAATACTTTACTTAAAACAGTTGTTAGAACTGCTCCCTGGAGGTCGTAAGGTTCGGGATACAATTCAGTGTCTAGCTCAAGGACTAAGTGTACAAAACTAATTGAAACACACACAGGCGCTGGTAGTGGCGCCATTCAGAGGTATATCCATTGCGTAAGATGACATTAGTATTTGATCTAGTCTGATACCAAAACATTTGCGAAACAAATATGTTGCTGACCTGATATAGAAAGGAGCTGTGCATACGTCTGCCAAACATACATACATACATACATACATACATACATACATACATACATACATACATACATACATACATATATACATACATACATACATACATACATACATACATACATACATACATACATACATACATACATACATACATACATACATACATACATACACATACATACATACATACATACATACATACATACATACATACATACACACACATACATACATACATACATACATACATACATACATACATACATACATACATACATACATACATACATACATACATACATACATACATACACACACATACATACATACATACATACATACATACATACATACATACATACATACATACATACATACATACATACATACACACACATACATACATACATACATACATACATACATACATACATACATACATACATACATACATACATGTATACGGTGGTATTCGTTCATCGGAAATCGTATCGCAATAGCTCTGTTGGTCAATGGTCCGATCCCCGGCTCATAACAATCATTGTGACTAGCGTCAGTTGTCTTCCACCAATGGACTTAGAATGTGGGAAGGACTCCAGTTAGCAAGGAAGAAAGGAGCACGGAGTACTATACAATTAATTAATTTATTTATTGAGGTTTTACGCTGCTTTCAACATTATTTCAGTTATATCACGGCGACAGTTCACTTAGTCAAGATCCCTGGAGTACTATACAAGAGAAATAAACACAGAAACCACGTCGGGTAAACTGGTCGCCGTGATACAACTGAAATAGCGTTAAAAAAAACGAACATTCATCAGTAAGAACGAAGAGCCGATCCGCGGTTCCAACCCACAACCCTTTGAGTATTAGCCCTCGTCTCTATGGACTCACAGATCGCAGTTCAACAGAAAGTGCGTTCGGTTGAATTAGATTTTAATAGTTTTCAAGTTATTACCCTTTTTATCAATTTATATTTGAAAACTTGGTCGTGGTTTCGAAATCTAAAATGCACAACAATTTCAAAAGTCGTCTGCTACATGTACAGAGGCGTCAGAAAGCGTCTATGTGGGAAAGGATTAAGTATTACTTAGCACTGTTGTTGGAATTGGACCCAGGTCTATTTACGCGTGTTTTAAATACCATAAGGGTGGTTTTCCCAGAGCACCTCTGATATATATCTTTAAGATATGTTACCAAATTGTTTGATATATAAACAAATTGAAGTTGCACATAGCAGACAGGTGTACCAAAGTGCAATTGTAAATATCTTAGCAAAGTATGCGTTACTAAATTATTAACCGAAAGTTTCAACTCGAAATGATAACATAAAGAATAGTAACACACGGTGTAAAGCGACCCAGACAGCTTTTGAAACGCTTGAAGTAATAGTGTTAACTGATTATATTTCATTTTCCATATATTTGTTCGGAAATAACTATCGAAATCGACACATGGCCCTTTTCAAAAGGATTGTAGATTTGCGAGGGTATAATTCAGATATAAAAAGGAAGCAATATGTATCAGTTGTAATCATGGATAGTAGTCGTTTAACTGGTAATCGTGTACATTTTGTAACGACAAGCCAAGGGTTGCAAGTTCACATTTCGTAAAGATTCCGACAGACCGGTCAGGTTGGTAAAAACCAAATAAGGAACGTTTTGTAAGTTGAATAAACGCCATGAAACAGTTCGAGGGCTTGGTGTGAAACGGTTGTAACTAAAAACCTATTTTGAAAATCCTGGTTTAGGGGCAATTTTGACCCCTTTGTAAACAATGCAAATTTAGGTGCCATTGCTCAGAACGAGCAATGGCACCTAAATTTCCGTTGTTTACCAAGAAAAATGATTTAACGCTTATAAAGACTTTATGGCGAGGTGATAAACGTTGGTAAGAAAATAGCAATTTTAGTTAAAACTGTTTCACACCAAGCCCTCGAGTTGAAGAAAATGGGTTATGGTTGGAATGGAACCAATTCCCCACGAATCACGAGCAACTCCGTGTATCTCTTTTTCCTTAATCGTGCATGTACTTGTGTGACTATAGTATGTGACCTATAATTGCTTTCTCAGATACCACAAACATTCGGCAAACACTTTTGAAAATATCTAGGAAGATAGGTAAAATCTCTATAAATACGTAAATGGATCATTTTTAATGCATTGAAAACATTGTGCGTAATGGGATATTGCTAAGTATGAGCAATTTCTTATTTTTCCACACTGCTTTCAAATATCGTCTACTGCAGAGGCATCTAAAAACGCATGTGTGTGGGAAGGGGTTAAGTAAAACCGAAAACGGTCTTCTCCGGGATATTGATTCCTTAGTGAATCCCAGATTTCCATACCGACGGGAAAAGTTTTAAATTGGAATAAATGAGCCGTTATCAAAAGAGACCAGGACTGTAAAAATGTGTTTGACAACTATTGCCGGGCAAAATTAATTCAATTGATTTAGATAGAAAATGAAGAGCAAATTTGATTTCGCAATCAGTTGTGATGCATGCTGCCAAACTGCCATCTATATCAAATAGAAGAAATTATTTGTTGGACCTATTCCCACTGTTTTGATGGCTTGATGCCACATGTGAGGTATGATATAGTTTTACACGGTGGGATTGATTGATTGATTGATTGATTGATTGGAATTTTATATTTTATATCACGGCGGCCAGTTCACCTAACCGTGTGTTTCCTTATTAGCCGAGCCCCAGTAGCTCAGTCGGTGGTAGCGACGCGGGCTGTCAATCCAGGGCTTGTGAGTTCGAACCCCAGCTCGGCCAACATTCTTTCCGTCGTTTGACAAAAGTCATTGTGTGACAAGCGTCATTCGTCTTCCACCACTGGGCTAACGGTCTATGTGGAAAAGCAGCCAGTTGCTTGGAAAGATTGTTGTGTGGACAACTGTTGTGAGAAAGCCAGGAAACACATGAAAAGGTGAACTGGCCGCCGTGATATGACTGAAAAATTGTTGAAAACGGCGTTAAACCCCAACAAATCAATCAACCAACCTTATTTTCTAATAACAGTTCGCCACACAACATTATTTTCAGTAAACTCGCTACTTTTCCTCACATACAGACCGTCCGTGATAAAAGGTTTACGTTGACATTTGTGTACAATTTTGATCCAAATCAGTCAGTACATCCACAGAGTCTGATCAAAATATACACTATTCACGTAGTTCTTCCGAAGGCTTTTTAGAAGTTCCTGTCAACTTGTATATGTTCTGATATGACGGAGCAGATGTTCATGTTCAGAAGATAAAACCTTTTAAATTTAAAGCATTTCAATCAGAGATTGATTGATTGGGGTTTAACGCCGTTTTCAATAATTTTTCAGTCATATCACGGCGACCAGTTCACCTACTCATGCGTTTCCTGGTTTTCCCACACCAGTACACCACACAACATACCTTCCAAGCAACTGGCTGCTTTTCCACAAAGACTGTTAAACAGCTCATTGGTGAAAGACGAATGACGCAGGTCACAATGACTTCTGTCAAACGTCGGAAAGAATGTTGGCCGAGCTGGGATTCGAACTCACAACCCCTGGATTGACAGCCCGGGTCGCTACCGACTGAGCTACCGAGGCTCGGCTTTCAATCAAAGAGTAACACCCTTTTTTTAGTAATATATTTGTGTTGACATTTGACCGAATGTGCACTGTTCAAACTTCGAGAAAAATCCTTCTAGTTCAAAATAAACATACAGCTCATTTACAAGGTTTGTCGAAGTCCTACCAGGGATTTAAGAAAGAAGAATACATGAGCCGTTCACGAGTAAAACCAACATTATGGACTATACGGAATGTGTCGACCCCGATCAGCCTGCACAATCCGCGCAGGCTAATCCGGGCCGACACTTTTCTTCTCGGGGGGATAGAGGTATAGAGTAATGATTCCTGAAACAGAAAATCGACAGAAGTTGAAAAGTGTCTGTCCGGGTTAGCCTGCAAGACATGGTTAGATTGATCCGGATATCGAGGGCTTGGCGTGAAACGGTTGTAACTAAAAACCTATCTGGAAAACCCTGGTTTAGGGGCAATTTTGACCGCTTTGTAAACAATGCAAATTTAGGTGCCATTGCTCAGAACGAGCAATGGCACCTAAATTTCCATTGTTTACCAAGACAAATGATTTAACGCTTATTAAGACTTTATGGCGAGGTGATTAACCTTGGTAATAAAATACCAATTTAAGTTACAACCGTTTCACGCCAAGCCCTCGATATATACTTAACGCGGATTCCACAATATTGGTTTTCTTTTGGAACGGCTCATAGATGGGGGTGTAACATGTTTCAAGGGCTATGACTCACTGAAAAGTCAACTGACCTTGAAATGCCTACACGTAGTTGCACAACAACGGATTACGAATACGTCTGTGTGAATAATAAGGCTCAACAAACTGCGCATTTACATAGAAGACTTGATTCAATCAAAGCAATTTTCAAAATACGAAAATCTCCGACGAGTACGCCGAAGTTAACAGCGAAAATGAACCAATACTAATTCCCTTAATTCTTGACACTGTCATATTGTAGACACTCTGCAGATAAACAATTGGCAGATTGCATGTGGAAAATGCCAATGTACGTCTTATCAATATATTCGGCTCCGATTTTATATAGCTTAGAAGGAACACGATATTTTGGACTTAAGTAGAAAATATCGTTTGATGTATTACATGTACCTATTTAGAATATATATTTCAGTATGACAAGCAGTTTTACTGTTTATTCGTAAAAGAGATCAATCTTACTTACGGAGATATCGGTATAACATTTTGAGATATCTCTAAAAACGTTCATGTAAATCTTTATAACTTTCAGATATGTCTCTAGAACTGTCAGAGATATCTCTATCGTTTTCAGATATATCTCTATCGTTTTCAGAGATATCTCTATCGTTTTCAGAGATATCTCTATCGTTTTCAGATATATCTCTAGCAATGACAGATATATAATTATAACTTAGTAAGATATCTCTATATCTTATTATATCTCTATTACTTTTTCATATATCCCTCTAACGTTAAGATACATCTAAATGACTAAAATGATGTATCTACGTTACGTATACGTAGATAAATACATCGAACTAAGATATCGAGGGCTTGGCGCGAAACGGTTGTAACTAAAAACCTATTTTGAAAACCCTGGATTAGGGGCAATTTTGAACCCTTTGTAAACAATGCAAATTTAGATGCCATTGCTTAGAAAGATAAATGGCACCTACATTTCCATTGTTTACCAAGAAAAATGATTTAATGCTTATAAAGACTTTATGGCGAGGTGATTAACCTTGCTAAAAAAATACAAATTTTAGATACAACCGTTTCACGCCAAGCCCTCGATATATATTTTTTCAACTACAAGATATCTCTCTAAAAAGTAGACATATATTTTGAGATTAGTGAGATATCTGTTTATATTTTTATTGTACTTCTATTAAAAAGTTACTCACCTTGTAAGGTGAGATCAATCGAATGTGAGTTCAGTTTCATTGTAAATTGTTTCGAAAACAAATATCAAATACAGTTGTACATGCATCCTTGGCCAAGGTGCCTTTTCTGATCTATGCTATTTGACCCGAACTTTAACTGCGTATCAGAGACTTCATTGATCCGTGGGCGATCAGTGCAAATCAAGAACTTACAATTCAATATAAATGTGAGAGGCGCTCTAAGAAAACCAACATTTCATTAGGAGCCACTTTGTTGCACTTAAACTGGTTTTAGCTTGTGGTTTAGGTTTCAACAGTTTAATATCAAACCAAAACTGGTTTACAGGGTTTGGTTCTTTCGCCACAAACGGCCGGTTTGGAGATCAACATGGCTGACTTTGATACAAATGGTTTTATATTTTAATTTTCTGGTCATAATTACATAAGAAAACGAGTAAATAAAGTATTTATATGTTTTAAATTCCAAATATATTCTTATTATCATTATCAGACAATGTCTGAACCCAGTCTAGTACATTTCCACATGTTTGGGCTAATTTAAGCTGTTCAGTCGCCATTTTCTCTCTTCCAAGTGACCATGTATTCGGATACATCAAACCTCCGAAACCACATTCGAGGGCGGTTTGATCGGTTTAAGAAAATAGTTTTAAGTTTGTTTAAACAAATGAAACAACTGGTTTTAGTTTTAAAAACTGGTTTGATTAACAAATGGATGGTTTACGAAACTAGTTTTAAACCGAAACTAGTTTATGAGCAACACACGGGACCTATGTATTATACCGATGGTAAAAGACCTGCATGTCTTTACATTATAAATAATCAAAGTCAACCATTCCACAAGATAACCAACATAATAGACTCTGCGTAATGCATCGACCAAAATCAGCCTGCGCAGTCCGCGCATGCTAATCCGGGCAGACACTTTTCGCCTCCTCGGGATTTGCTGTTGCAGGATTCATTTCTCTATATTTCTATTCCCCTGAGACGGAATGTGTCGGCCCGGAATAGCCTGCGCGGATTGCGCAGGCTGACTGATCTGGGTCGATACATACGCAGAGTCCATAATGTTGATTTTCTTGTGGAATGGCTTAAGTATATATACAGCATTACAGAGGTTTCTCGATGACTGATTGACGCAAAGTACAGCGCAAGATCAGTTGGCGGATCTAAATCTGCACTCGTAGCACGTGCTTAACGGATCTAGATCTGCACTCGTAGCACGTGCTTAACGGATCTAGATCTTCATTTGTAGCACGTGCTTAAGGGATCTAGATATGCACTCGTAGCACGTGCTTAACGGATCTAGATCTGCATTCGTAGCACGTGTTTAACGGATCTAGATCTGCACTCGTAGCACGTGCTTAACGGATCTAGATCTGCACTCGTAGCACGTGTTTAAAGGATCTAGATCTGCACTCGTAGCACGTGCTTAACGGTTTGTTTTCGATCATTGCCGCTCTTTGTAATGTATTCCAGGACAATAAAGCCGAGGATAATTGTGAAAACGGCAAACTTATAAGTACTACAAACATACTCTTCGTTTTGCCAATAATTTCCCGTTGTGTTTCCTTTCATTTCATCACAATTAATACGTAGATTAGGACGATCGTTGCGGGTTTTTTTTATAAAATTACTTACCGGAGAAAAAATTGTATTACGGAAGAATTTCAACTCTTTGACCTAACGCAACAACAGCGAGTATTAAGTTTCCCCCCTTCAGCCATTCCGGCGATTACGTAACAAACCCAAAAGCTATGTACAGCCAAAAGTCTTTATTTACGTAATAATAGTCGCAAAAACAACGGAAATCCATTAATCATACAAAATCGAGACTGTATTCATACAGATAAGAAATATAGCATCTATCAAGCTGTATTTCTCGTCATGCGATAGTTGCGTGGTCAAATGCGATGATTGTAAACCAATATAATAAACCTTCACGGAGACAGTAAACAATTATAAACCCACACGGCTGATATCTCGAGTGGTAGGTAGAATCCAACATTAGTTTTTACCGATTAAAGTTCGACTTATTATTGGTTTGATTTTATCTTGGAAACCAGAACCGATATTAAATCCACGCGAATTCATACATGATCAAAAGCCAAGCCTGGAAAAGGGTCATTTATTTCATAGTGACTGTAATTTTGTTCTATCCATCAGTCTGGTTTACCGTTACACAAAACATTTATCTTACAGCCAAAGAGATTGTTTTCTAGCTCTGGAATTTCACCCTCCGTTTATCTTCACTAAAAATAACATTTGTGTTACACATTATATACATTTATTTCATGAAATCATGCGTTTAGTGTCAAACGTCTCTGGATAAAAAGATAACCATACACACTATTTTATAGATAAAGATAAATAAAACCCTAATAGTAAGTGAATTTAATGCCTGACTGACTAAATGGATGAATGGGTGAATTCAATGGATGTATGACTGAATGAGAGACTGCAAACAATAATGAACGAATGGACGAAGGAATGTACGAGCGAACAAATGAATGAGTGAGTGACTGCAACGATTGAACGAACGAACGGATTGACGAACGATCGAACAAACGACCAAACGAACGAACGAATGAATGAATGAATGCATTAATTAATTAATTAATTAGTGAAGAAAGGATTGATTGATTGATTGTGGTTTAACTCCGTTTTTAACAATTGTTCAGTTATATCACAGGTGCCAGTCCACCTACTCATGCATTTCCTGATTTTCTCACACCAGTACTCCACACAACAATCTTCCAAAGCAACTGGCTACTTCTCCACATAGACTTAGCCCATTGGTGGAAGACGAATGATGCATGTCGCATTGACTTTTTCTCAATCCTCGGAAAGAAAGTTGGCCGAGCCGGGATTCGAACTCACAACCCCTGGATTGAAAGGAATGAATGGTGGAATGAATTAATGAGTGGATGAATATAAAACATCTGTTATGGTTATTTTAATGCACTCTTAACCCTTTCCCACCTACATGTATATACGCTTTCTGACGCCACTGCATCAGACGACCTCTGAAAACATTGTTGCAAGAGGAGAAATTGCTCAAAACGAGCAATTTACCCATTACCACAATCTTTTAAACTTTTTGCATTAATTATACCTTCACTTATTCAGATTTTTCTGAGGTTTTGCCAACGTGCTTTTATAAGTTGCTGTATGCGGGAAAGGGTTAATGAAAAGTGAGTCAAAACGTACTCTGTTTATACAGTGTACTACAATGTCAAGACTTGACCGATTATTTAAATAATATTTTAATGATTACCTCTGTAACTTGACCTTTCCCAGTCACGTGACTGATAGGTCATATGCGCGATAACACACTAACGTAATTGATTGATTGGGGATTAACGCCATTTCAACAAATATTATGTCGTATATCACGGCGGTCAAGTTCACCTAACCATGTGTTTCCTGGATAGCTCACACCTGGACTCTACACGACAGTCGGTCCAAGCAACGGACTGCTTTTCCACATAGACGTGTTTTCCCATTGGTGGCAGACGAACAACGTTTGACTTTTGTTTAACGTCGGAAAGAATGTTGTTATGAACGCGTTACGATTGACAGCTCACGTCGCTACTCACTGAGATACCGGGGCTATTCACACTAACTTAATGGATGTTTATTTAAGATGGCCCTGTCACACCAGAACGATTTAGGCCAACGCGTGAGGAACGTGATGGAATTGCGGCAACACGCTTGCAAACGCTAATCAATGCTAGGCCAGCGTTAGCAACACGCTGGGCGAGGTAATCTCACGCTGGGACATTTTTCATCATACCCACGTGGCTAATACAGTTATATATTTAAAAAAAAAATCTACACCGCGTTAACAGTATACTTACACAACGTTCTTAGAAGCTTAGAAGGTCAAATTACGCTAAGTACATCCGCTGACTTGCTGAGTAATATAGTCCCTTAAAAAAACCTTTGTTGGCTTAGAAATGAGTGTATACCATCACCAGAATGTATTGCATAAATGACATTGAGTTTAAATGCATTGCGAATGTGTATAGGATGCACTGGAAATGATTGATTTGAGCACTTTTAGTATTTTGACCTTGTTTGAAAGTGAAAGTAGAGCATGCTAAACACCGGTTTTGTCCGGCCCGATTTGGTCCAAAATGACGGTTACAATTTTCGCCTGGTGAGTTCTTTCTTGCATAATGCATGTCCTCCACATTTTCTTTGGATTATTTTAAAGCAGGAGGTAACACTTTTCAATGATATATGGTGTTCTACATGAGAAACGCTTAGAAAGTGTGACAATCAAGGACTGAAACTGGTCGATTTACATGAAAACAAAGAAGGAATTATGTTGGTGTATGGTAACCTAGAAGCTACTGTCAACTTGTTTAAATCATGTTAGGTGCATGGGTTGATATAGATCTACACTGATTCAGAAATGTCAACTTGTTCTTTTTCCCATGGACGGGTTTATTTATCACTTACGTAAAGTTTAATGTTTCCTAACTTTAATTTCACTTTCAAATGTCAACATAATTTCATTTAAAGAATCAGAGTGGATGGATTATATCACTTTAGTAGACCAAATCCTGCCGCTAGTGTTGACATTATACACGTCCGACCAACGAGAAATAAATAACAAACGGCACGAATAAAATCAGCCTTTATATGAGTCGTTCCACGAGAAAACCAACATTATGGACACTGCGTAATGTATCGACCCAGATCAGCCTGCGCAGTCCGCGCAGTCTTATCCGGGCAGACACATTCCGTGTCAGGGTGTTAGAGGTATAACATAATAATTCCTGAAACAGAAAATCCGCAGAAGGCGAAAAACGTCTGTCCGGTTTAGCCTGCGTTGCATGCTTAGGCTGATCCGGGTCGAAACTTTACTCAGAGTCATAATGTTGGTTTTCTCATGGAACGACTCATATACATTACCAGACAGCAGACAGCAATTCGGACGGTTTCGCAGACCGGGCATAGTCAATTCGAGCAAGTACATGGGTTGGTTTCAGTGCACAGTGTAGATCAAGATCAGACTTATCGATATATACATATTCAAATATTACTTACATAAGCTTGGTAGAAGCGTGTAACAACTGTTTTATATTATGATAGGACAGAGCAGATGTACAGACTGATCTGAATCTACACTGTCAAGAAAAGTCAAATTCTACTTTTTTCCAAAGGACAGGCTTATTTATTCGAAAAAAATGATTACATGCATTAAATGTGCTGAGCTGAAATGTGGGAGACAATGGTACAGAGGTAGAGCGTCGGCCTTTCGTACCAAAGGTTCCGGGTTGAGCGGGTTTTAACTTTGGGATTTTTCCACTCAAACTGCACGAGTCCTGGCTAAGTCTCCAGGAAGCAGACATCGAGCGTGATTAATATTAGCTGAAACCTTGTTTCGCAATCGATGTAAAATAAATATGTTTAAACTAAACTAAAGGTGCTGAACTCAAGAAAATAAATATTATAGTCAAAGCTGTAAAACTGTTCAAATGTTGTCTTGAAATATCAGAATCATGATTCTGGGATAAAAATTAAAGTCATAATCTCACTTTCAAGTACCATAAACATCTAAATATAGATCGTGTATGCTTCATTTTTACTGGGTAGGCATACCTAATAAGCCAAATATTGAATATTTTCATGATTTTCAATTTAACGTTTTTCAACATTTACTGCAAAAATAGTTTTGAACTACTTATTACTTACTTTGTTGTCTATATTAGCAATATTTGAAAAGTTTACAACATTTAAACATTGTTATCACCATCTGGAGCTCATCACCGTTAACATTATATGAAATCTAGAAAAATAAACACATCTCTTGAACCCGGAATGAAATTTGATGTTCAGTACTAGAGAGCTTCTCAAGAGAAAATTTATTGATTGATTGATTGGGGTTTAACGCCGTTTTTAACAATTTCTCAGTTATATCACGGCGGCCAGTTCACCTACTCATGCATTTCCTGGTTTTCTCACACCAGTACTCCACACAACACTCTTCCCAAGCAACTGGCTGCTTTTCCACATAGACTTAGCCCATTCGTGGAAGACGAATGACGCATGTCGCATTGACTTTTGTCATTCGTAGGAAAGAAAGTTGGCCGAGCCGGGATTTGAACTCACAACCACTGGTCTCAAGAGGGAGAGAGAGATTCGAGTAATGTAATGCAGACGTTGTAAAACAACTGAGACGTTATGAAATGATTTCAGTCAAATGGCTCCACTGAATAACATGATAAAGGTCTTCGACTTGTACATTAGTTTACACTAGCGAATTGGCACGTACTATTAACTGAGTAACAATATACATAACGTGCATCTAATTGTATACTATGTTTTCCAATGTAACACAGCAAAAATATCAGGTCTGACAAGAGCTCGAACATTGAACATCTAGGTCCGAACTAAATGATCCGATCTGGCAAGGGCTCGAACATTTAACATGTAGGTTCGAAATAGAACGCTCTACCATGTCACTATATATAAGATAAGTATATAGCAATGTAGCATAAGTGGCTTCATTAACTTAAGTTGAATGAATGAATGTATATTATTTTATGGCGCATCGACAGCTAAGGTCATTTAGCGCGCAATTAAATTAAATTATTTATGATCCTTGGGTAAACAAACCAGTGCTAGGCTAAATTTGCAGAGAGGCCCAAGGGCACTCCACCATGACCGTAGTGCCGCGACTGGGGATCGAACCCGGGACACTCGGTTTCGAAATCCCCGACCACAGCGGATTCCTAACTTAAGTTGATACTAGCAATGCCCGGGTGTCTAATAGCGTGGTACATAAGCTAGCCAACTAGAAAAGAAAAAATCAGGGGTTTGTAACGAGCCACGTACTTCTTCGCCGTCACGCAATCTAATCATGATCGTATCTGTTCGCTATCTACAGCACACATGTATCAAAACCCCGCATACATGTTTAAGCCCTTCCGACAAGTATACGTTCCGTGATCTCTCTGCATCAGATGACCTTTGCAAATATAGTGACGTAAGGAGGTATTGCCAAACATGAGCATTTTGTTTTCTTTTGACACAGTGTTTTCAACTTTACTAAATAAGTGTTTTCTTATCAGTAGAGAGTTTCGATCTGTGGGATATGTTTAACCCTTTCCCTCATATAGACGCTTTCTGACGGCTTTTTGAAAACATAGTGACAAAAGAAGAAATTGCACAACACGTGCAATTTCTCCTTTGACAGAATGTTTTCCACTTTTAGTCATAGGTTATCCATTCAATTATAGAGATTCTTTCATTATTTGACAAAATATGTTCAAAGTCGTCTGCTGCAGAGTTGTCGTATGAGGGAAATGTTTAAAATGCGGATCAGAAACACGAACAAGGGGGTTTCAACACCATTCGTGAACACACATCTCTTTTGCAAGTGTCGGCAGTGATTACGCGATTACCAAAGAAAAATGAAAAGTAACACATTAATAAGCAAACAATGAATTTACACAAAACAAACGTAGGTGAAATACATTTTGAATTCATAAACAGTCCAACTGTTTAATTATTTGCTTGGGATAAATAAGGGTGCTATACTAAACTTTTAACATAATGGTCAAGTACAATAGGTAAGGAATATTTTATGATTACTTACACAAGAGGGCCATACATAAACAACATGAGCCGTCCCGCGAGAAAATCAACCGTTAATTGTGAACTCTGCGTAAAGTATCGACCCGGATCAACATAAGCATGCCGCACAGGCTAACCCGGACTGACTATTTTCAACTCCTGTAGATTTTCTGTTTCAGGACTCGTTACTCTATACCTCTATCCGCCTGAGACAGAAGGTGTCGGCCCGGATTAGCTTGCATGGACAGCGTAGGCTGATCTCGGACGATACTTTACACGCAGAGTCTACAATGTTGGTTTTCTCGTGGAACGGCTCAATTAATTCGCTTGATAAGTAAACCGTCAAATAAAAACTCAGCACCAGCACAAGATAAAACTTAAATCAGAAAGGAGTGACTGAATCACCTATAAGTGTACTCGTAAATCTGTATTGTTTGTTTGTATGGTGTTTTAATCCGGTTTCAACCATTTTGCGGTTATATCACGGCGTCACCTGTATATGAGCCTTCCCGCGAGAAAACCAACATTGTCGACCCGGATCAACATAAGCATGCCGCACAGGCCCTACCAGGACTGACACTTCTCGCCTCCTGTGGATTTTTCTGTTTCAGGACTCGATACTCTATACCTCTAGCCGCCTGAGACGGAAGGTCTCGGCCCGGATTAGCCTGCATAGACTGCGCAGGCTGATCTGGGTCGATACTTTACACGCAGAGTCCACATTGTTTGCTTTCCCGTGGATAAGTAAAACGTCCAATAAAAACTTAGCACAAGCACAAAATAAAACTTAAACAAAAAAGGACTGACTGAATCACCAACAATTGTACTCGTAAATCTGTATTGTTTGTTTGTATGGTGTTTTACGGCGGTTTCAACCATGTTGCGGTTATATCACGGCGTCACATGTATATAAGCTATTAATAGAACTGGTCCATTCACCTTGATACCAGTGAGTCAATAGTAATGATTCACAATCACAAGGAGGAAAAGCCATTCATAATATATTTGAAGTCTTAAGTAATATGCATCGTTGACAAACAGATTCTTGGAGAAATGGATTCTTCAGATGGATACATAACGTTCCAAAAGCAGAGGGCTTATCAGATCATATAACAATTTATTTTTAAATCGTAAATGGATGCGACCTCCGATTCGCCATGCATTTTGTCACACACATGTTCTTTCTAGTAAAAACCACACTCGCTCGCTACCATATTGATTGCAATAGACCATTTATCCATGAAACAATAATAAAGCAAAACTACACATACCCCGACGTCTAGGTAAAATTACAAATCCAAAAGTCCAGCGCTTGCTCTGCGTATTTGACCCATCATTCCCGGACAATACTTTAAACACGGATACCATATATTAAAATTAATCCGCATGCAGACATATTTTGACGTACTTGAATTAGCAAATAACGTTAAGAAAACATTGTAGCGAAAGATGAAAATATTCAATAATTGATTTCCATATGTTTGTAGGTTTGCTGTTAAAGTACTACTACTATGATGACGAACACGTAACTTTTCATTTAAATCCTTCTCTCTCTGAGAATAGAGTCTTGACTACATATCTTCAAGATTTTTCTGTCGTGAGCGGCTTTAGCTGTCTCTGTAGGAATTACGAAACGAAACGTTACCCGTGTCCTTTAGAAGGCCGTATATATTTGTTTGTCTTTTGTTGAATACACCTTTGGGCATGTTAAACCCTTTATTATTGTCCGTTCAAAGTAACTTACCATCGAGTTATTCAATCGGCTTCTTTAAGTTGTGATGTAAGTGCTTAATTGAAGCCTAAGATATGTACGTAGATCACGACCATTTGAGGCTAAATAATGGTGGATAAATGTTAAATAACATACATGTATGTGAACATTCCGATCTTCACCTAAGCTGATTTATAAGCATGTTTTATGACACAGTCAATGGAGTAAAGAGACAACGTTGATGTACACGTCTGGAAATTGCTGTAAAACATTTCCCCCTGGGATTGATACCACTTTACTGATGGGTAAAAAAGACAAGATATCGTCACAAACTCAACTAAACGTAAACGAGAACTGTATCTGTGAATCGTTTAATGACGGTATCTCTTTAAAAAGTCAATGGCAAAGTTTGTGCGACGTCTGGCGATTCAGTTTATCACAGCATTGAAGTGTAGTGAGGACTAAGGTGAGCCTGTGTCTACATACAGTCTCATCAGGAACTTTACCGCTAATTGTTTATATGGTCCGACACACTTCATCGGAAGAACAACTCGGAATTATAGATTGTCTAGTTTTAAAGAAACATTTCAAAGTCAAACCGGAGGGCCAAATCACAGACGCGGTTTATCTATCTACTGTCACAATCAACCATTTACATCCAAGATCCAATTACGACGTCTGTGAACCAGTAGCTCATATATCTACTGTCACAATCAACCCTTTACATTTAATATCCATTATCGACGTCTGTGATGCAGTAGCTCATATATCTACTGTCACAATCAACCTTTACATCCAAGATCCAATTACGACGTCTGTGATACAGTAACTCATATATCTACTGTCACAATCGACCCTTTACATTCAATATCCAGTATCGACGTCGGTGAAACAGTAGTTCATATATCTAGTGGTTTATATATATACTGTCACAATCGACCCTTTAAATTCAATAGCGAGTAATGACGTCTGCGATATAGTGGTTTATATATATACTGTCACAATCGACCCTTTAAATTCAATATCTAGTAACGACGTCTGTGATATAGAGGTTTATATATCTACTGTCACAATCGACCTTTTACATTCAATATCCAGTAACGGCGTCTATGATCTATATATGATCTATATATGAGTTTATATATCTATTGTACACAAGAGTACGGTTATAATTGCGTTCTTGATGAATCGTATATGTTGTGTGAATATCTATAACGCAAGAATCATTACGGGAATTTGTTTCGATTTCCACGCCATTTTGGAACTCTTCTAACTCTCGCTCGAAGCAGGGTTGTAAATAGTCGGGGTCAGAAGTTCATATGACGTCACTAGAGTTTAAACTCTTGCCGTTCATGAGGAACCCGGATAACTCTAGTCGAAACTCGGGTTCGTCGTGAACTTAGCTATAGAGACAAACCCAAACGCTTGTTTTATTATGCTGATACAAAACAAAAACGTTGTATTGATACGAAGTAGAGTTCACAGGAATCAATTGTCCTTTTTATTATTTTTTTTTAAATTACACAGGGTACCGAACTTATACAAGACGTTCTCATTTAAAACGGTACACCGGGTACCAGACTAATACAAGACGTACTAATTGAAAACGGTACACCGGGTACCGAACTAATACAAGACGTTCTAATTTATAACGATTCACTGGGTACCGAACTAATACAAGACGTACTAGTTTAAAACGGTTCACCGGGTACCGAACTAATACAATACGTACTTATTTTAAACGGTACACCGGGTACCGAACTAATACAAGACGTACTAATTTAAAACGGTACACCGGGTACCAGACTAATACAAAACGTGGCACATTTTCTATCCTAGTACTGGTTTGTTTACCCAGGGATCATGAATAAGTGAACTGTCGCCGTGATATAACTGAAATAATGTTGAAAGCGGCGTAAAACCCTAATACATAAATAAACAAGCATACTGCGACGATGGTTCTCTCTTGTCTCTACTCTCACGACACCGCACGAATAATGAAACAAGCTATCGAGTTGTCGCGAGAACAGCGTCAAATTCACTTGAATATTTCTTCTCCTCGTGTAAATGTACGGGAAAAGGAAGTTTTAATGGCTATGTGAAGTGCTCTCTGGTTGGTCGTGTCCGGATGTTTAGCCAATCAGCGATCAGGTAATAGGAAACCATTTCTTTTTGTGTCGATATATTTAGTTTTGACGTGTTTGTGTTTTCCGCGGAAATGGTACCCCTTACGGCAACTCAAATATTAAGAAAACGAAGAGACGGATCAAAAATCGGGACGATCATTCGATGTAGTAACTGATGGGCTACACAATGCACACCGAGTGGTTTCTAAATTCGAAAAACTGTGGGAGGTGATAGTTTTCGCAGGAAAAGAGATTTTTGCCCGTTTCCATAGCAACGGTGGTTTCTATGGCGTCCATACTACATAAGGAACAACTAGAGCCTAGACCCTTCATCCCTACCAAGCTTTGTCGAAATCCGTTGAATGGTTTTGGCGCTACGCTCGCCACAAACAAACACACAAACGGACAGAAACGAAGACCGACTTTAAGGGTCTCTAGAAGAGAGAACCAATAAATAATACAAGACGTACTGATTTACAGTTGGCTAAGTTCATGACGAACTCAAGGAGAGTATATCGATGGAGCATGCGCAAACACTTGGTTCCCGTGAACGCACGCACATCTCCACTCTGGAGTCAAAATTCAAAAGGGAAGCCTCCGTGTTGTATCCACTTATTTCATTATCGACACCAGAAAGCTCATTTTCTTGTTGTCTAAATTGCGGATCGCAATTATTTGCAAGGCCCAATTAAACAAATCCTTATTTATCTGCCTTACAAATAAAAACATCACTGATTACTGAACTCAGAGGTTCGTATTTTAGGATTATTTACACACCAGCATCAAGAATTGCCACCCTCCGCCATTTTGGAACTCTTCTAACTCTCGCTCGAAGCAGGCTTGCAAATAGTCGGGATCAGAAGTTCATATGACATCACTAGAGTTAAAACTCTTGCCGTTCATGAGGAACCCGGATAACTCTAGTCGGAACTCGGGTTCGTCGTGAACTTAGCCATAGAGACATTTCATTATGCGGATACAAAACAAATAAGTTGTATTGCTCCCGTGTAGAGTTTACAAGAATCAATTGCTTTTAAATTACACAGGGTACCGAACTATTACAAGACGTCCTCATTTATAACGGTACACCGGGTACCAGACTAATACAAGACGTACTAATTTGCTATGGAATGAATGTATATTGTTTTACGGCGCATCGACAGCTAAGGTCATTTAGCGCGCATTTAAATTTAATTATTCGTGATCCCTGGGTAAACAAACCAGTACTAGGCTAGAAAATGTGCCTTGCCCAAGGGCACTCCACCATGACCGTAGTGCCGCGACTGGGGATCGTAATTTGCTATGGAACACCGGGTACCAGACTGCATATTCACTGCAAATCGACATGGTTTGGTTCACGCCAGACATACTACTTACATACAGTACGCCGGGTACCAGACTGCATATTCATTGTAAATCGACATGGTTTGGTTCGTGCCATACATACTACTTACCTACAGTACGCCGGGTACCAGACCAGACACACATTCCAGAGTCACTGATTAGAATCCTAGAATAAACTCCAAGTAGTACGGGATAGACGTGTTGGCTCTATACAACTACATCATACAATCTTACACTTAGACATTATTATATAAGTTTATTTTAACCCTTTCCCACTTGTAAACGCATTCTGACGCATCTACGCAGACGACTTTTAAAAAAAAATTGTGACCAAAAGAGAAATTACTCAAAACAAGCAAATTCTCCTTTTGCTACAATGTTTTTAACTTTTTCAGTAATTATACCTTTATTTAGAGAGTTTCCATATTTTTGAGTAGACATGTTCAAAGTAATCAGCTGCAGATTTGCTGTATGTGCGAAAGAGTTAATAAGTATCTAAAAAGGAACTTTACCAATCATAAGTTTGTTATATGGTCTACCCCCAGGATATTTCGATTGATGGGAAGCCCTCAAGTGTTAAAAAGGAGCTTCCATGCAACATTCATTCAGCTGTTAATTTGAAACAAAAAACCAAAAAAATCCCTAGAAATCAATTGTTTTCATAGCAAAGTAACGATTAAAACACGCCATTCGAAAATAGACCTTCAGGACAAATGACGATTCAGATCCGTTTTCGTATTTGAACAGACCTCGGTCCGCTAATGGTTGTCCGTCATATGTCCATTTTTCTTTGCTAATCATGAAGACAATGAATTGACAGGAGAAAAAAGACCAGTGAACTCTGATCTTACCTTATATTCACTGAATACTTTACCTACACGTGCTTTGACAAAAGTCACTGCAACATGCGTCATTCGTCTTCCACCAATGGGCTAAGTCTATGTGGAAAAGCAGCCAGTTGCTTAGGAAGATTGTTGTGTGGAGTACTGGTGTGCGAAAACCAGGAAACATATGAGTAGGTGAATTGGCCACCGTGATATGACTGAGAAATTGTTAAAAACGGCGTTAAACCCCAATCAATCAATCAATTAACCTACACATGCACCTACACATGCGAGCTTTCTTAGCTTAACGTATACGTGCTGTATTATGTCTGTAGCGTTGTTATCAACACTTGCGGGCATGAGAGATTGTTTCCTTACTATATCTGCTCGTGTGTATGGTGCTTTCTGCCGCTTTCAACAGTATTGCAGTCATATCACGGCGTTTTCTGGGTACAGTACCAGTGATATCCCATCCTTACACCAGTGATATCCCATCCTTACACCAGTGATATCCCATCCTTACACCAGCGCAACAGTGATATCCCATCCTTACACCAGTGATATCCCATCCTTACACCAGCGCACCAGTGATATCCCATCCTTACACCAGCGCACCAGTGATATCCAATCCTTACACCAGTGATATCCCATCCTTACACCAGTGATATCCCATCCTTACACCAGCGCAACAGTGATATCCCATCCTTACACCAGCGCACCAGTGATATCCCATCCTTACACCAGTGATATGCCATCCTTACACCAGTGATATCCCATCCTTACACCAGCGCACCAGTGATATCCCATCCTTACACCAGCGCACCAGTGATATCCATCCTTTCACCAGCGCACCAGTGATATCCCATCCTTACACCAGCGCACCAGTGATATCCCATCCTTACACCAGCGCACCTCTGATATCCCATCCTTACACCAGTGATATCCCATCCTTACACCAGCGCACCAGTGATATCCCATCCTTACACCAGTGATATCCCATCATTACATCAGTGATATCCCACCCTTACACCAGCGCACCAGTGATATCCCATCCTTACACCAGCGCACCAGTGATATCCCATCCTTTCACCAGCGCACCAGTGATATCCCATCCTTACACCAGTTCACCAGTGATATCCCATCCTTACACCAGCGCACCAGTGATATCCCATCAACCCTAAGCACCAAGGCGGAAAGCCCCTGCTACCATATTTTAAAACTTTGGTATGATCCGACCGGTGATCGAATCTCGGTATCCCACCCTAGAGTCGGTCATATTAACCTCTACACGGTCGAAGCAGTCTTAAATACAGTACTAGCGGCGTCATGCACTATAAACTTGATTGACTTAACTGGGTCTAAGTTTGGCACCGTTTTCTTTGCACTTAATCCATATTCTCTCTTTTATTTCAGTGTTTACGCTGTTGCGGATTTTTTTACTTTGTTACATCATTATAAAAAAAAAAAATGAATGACTTCCTTCTCTTCATTCTAATCCATTATTTCTAATTTAATTATGACAATAAAATCTAGAATTTCGTCTCAGAAAGAAATGGTTTTATAGCTCTGCACCGAACAATAAAAATATTCAATTCGATTCTAACCGAGATTTTAGTGTGCATCCATCGCTGGTTATTTGCTGGAGTTTTTGTACCACAACGGAATTACAATCGTCCGTTTTTAAATTGCGTTTATTTTAACTCTTTCAGCGCCGAATTGTATAAGAAGACTTTATTTTGTTTAAATCGGGTTTCTCCATTTCTCATGTGATAATAGTTTTTATTTCGATGTATGTACATAATACATAAATAACAGCTCTGAAATATATTATACAACGTGATCAGAGGGCAACAAAAGGCGTAGTAATTAAATCAATATGAGAGAGAAATTGAGAATAAGAGAAAAAGAATGAAGTATATGGAAGGAAAAAAGAAAGAAGGTACAGAATGGAGGATAGAAGCATGTTTTGTAGTTTAAATATGTTTGTTAAGCATTTTTATTTGAAAGCTCAATAAGCTTGTTTTCGTCATGTTTCCATATTTAATTATTTTCCCTTTTTCGAAACAAAGTAAAACGGAAATGGTTATTGAAAGATTGATATTGGTAATTTAAAGGCAAACAATGCTTCTACCGTTATTACAAAACTTTAGACACATGTAATGGGTATTTAATAACGTTTCCCTAACTTCCTAGGCTACGCTTTTTTATAGTTTGGTTTACAACCCGGTTCATCAAAGCTTAGAAAAAAGTTTCTGGCGATGTTTTTGCTTATTTACGATATTGAGATTTTTAAATAAATGGGTAATCTTTAAAAAATCAATGATGATTAATTTTAATTACTACATATTACAGTATATCTAGAAACTGTAAAAACAACGTTAACCCAGCTATGCAATACGCATGGCCGTAACGGGACCCGTTCTATTTGTAAATGCAGCATGTCATCGCTTGGCAATTTTAGTAGACGACAAGGTGTCATCGGTTTCCATAGAGTAATTAAGTTGTCTCTGCTTCCTTCCGCTATGAATACTTCGCTGTTTTCACGATTTAATCCGATTTCTAAAATTCGTGGGATTCGTACCCGGTTTTTCATGCTCAATCTTGATCATACACATCTTTCTTTTCTTTTTTAATTACTACGTATCATTTGTTTATATACTCCCGTTTTACTACCATACTTCTGCTAAACTGGAAGGAGAATAGACTTCCACCTCTCCCTCCTAAGCTTGTGTCACACTTAACTTATAACTAGAGGCAATACACCTTAATATATGTTAATATTTAAGCACCTATGTTTCTTTTATCTAATGGATCTAGTTAGAGGATTTAAAACAGTTTATTGCCCAAAAAAAGAGAAACTTCAGCTTGTATGACACATTATAGTTGCAGTGAATGTTAAGCAAACCGTAAACCAAATGGTTTCAGAACTAAACTTGTCTTTTCACAACTAAACTTCACATGCTGAATATCACATAGATCGTAGCATGTAAAACGTTTAATCCCGACGTCAATATTGACCCTTTCTGCTCTTGGTAACCTTTTTATATAGGCTATGGTAGCAATAAAGGCACATCTTGGCCTTCTTGTTTGAGATAAAGGGACATTTGGCCTTCTTGTTCGAAGTATTTACATCATATCTGCTTGCACAGGTTATTTAAATGTACTGAACTGCATCTGCTACCTTTAAGCCATGCTTCAAAAGCATGCGCGGCGTCTTTGATGCTTTGCATCAAAATTATTCTTGTTTATTCTTGCATTCATCTAGAGATAACAAATCTACTGCATATATTGGTATTTGTACCGCACACAAATTCGAATGCACTGCATATAAAGACAGTACCACCACATATAAGAAGAGTTGCAGTATATATAACTAATACAGTACAGCATATAAAGAAAAAAGTACCACACATAATGAACTATCTACTGCATATAATAAAAGATCTACTGTATATAATGAAATATCTACCGTATATAAGCAAACAAGTCATCATAAGACAGTAAATGCGTTCCATACACACACTTAATTTGTCTACTACCACATCGAGGGCTTGGCGTGAAACGGTTGTAACTAAAAACCTATTTTGAAAACCCTTGTTTAGGGGCAATTTTGACCCCTTTGTAATCAATGCCAATTTAGGTGCCATTACTCAGAACGAGCAATGGCACCTAAATTTCCATTGTTTACAAAGACAAATGATTTTAACGCTTATAAAGACTTTTGTGTGGAGTACTGGTGTGAGAAAACAAGAAAATGCATGAGTAGGTGAACTGGCAGCCGTGATATGACTGAGAAATTGTTAAAAACGGCGTTAAACCCCAATCAATCAATCAATCAATCAATCAACCAATCAATCAATCAATCATTAATGAACTGTAAGATTGGTAACGCTCATCTAAGGAACGCAAAAGTCCATCTTTATTAACTTATCTATAGTGATATTGATTGATTTAGGGTTTCCGCCGTTTTTCAACAATTGTTCAGTCATATCGCTTCGACCAGTTCACCTACTCATGCGTTTCCTGGTTTTCCTACACCAGTATATCACACAACATACTTTCCAAGCAACTGGCTGCTTTTCGACATATATATATAATGATAGAAGCATCTCTTGAAAATAGTTCCATGAACCACAGAGTTTTGAATTATTAAAAAACAAATAAACAAGTAAAATGTCAACGGCCCCTAATAAGCTTGTACTGTAATTATCTGGGCGGCACACTGCGACAAACATCCGTCAGCCATAAGCGCCAAATGTTTATGAGCCGTCCGCGAGAAAAACAACATTATGGCCTCCGCGTAATGTATCGACCCAGATCAGCCTGTGCAGTCCGCGCAGACTGATCCGGACCGACACATTCCGTCTTAGGGGAATAGAGGTATAGCTGAAACAGACAATTCACAGGAGAAGAAAAGTGTCTATCCGGGTAAGCCTGCGCGGCATGCTTCAGCTGATCCGGGTCGATACTTTACGCAAAGTCCACAATGTTGTATTTCTCGCGGGACGGCTCATATTCAGACCAGTCAGCGCATCCAAATGGTTTACTAAACGTTTCAAGAATTGGCAATATAATAGATTGATTGATTGATTGATTGGGTTTAACGCCGTTTTTAACAATTTCTCAGTTATATCACGGCGGCCAGTTCACCTACTCATGTGTTTCCTGGTTTTCTCACACCAGTACTCCACACAACAATCTTCCCAAGCAACTGGCTGCTTTTCCCACATAGACTTAGCCCATTGGTGGAAGACGAATGACGCATGCCGCAAGTATCCACTTTAAACCTCAGTATGGGTGCGCAGGGAAATTGTATTTCTACACGTGTAATAATTACGTTAGGGTTAGTTTCCGAAGAAAAGCACTGCACCGCACATGTTTTCTTTGAAACCGTTATGAGTATGAGTTGTTATTTGTTCATAGAATTTCATTTTGCGTTTTCAATGAAAAGGCTGATTGATATAAACACTTGAAACATGAATGGCGCTTCAGTGTCTAACTCAATCAGCAACATTTTGAAACATAAGAAAGTAACGTTATTGATTAAGTCACAACGCTTACGATTAGAAAGCCAACACCACACACAGTGAGTGTACACCACGTGACTTTCGACGTCATATTTACATCGTCAAACGGCAATAATTGCTCTTGATAAGAAGTAAAAGCAATGGTAACTTGTTTATTTCTTCACCATGTTTAATGAAACATGGCCCTGTCTACGCCTCTTACAATGTCCTATATCCGATGTTTTACAGGAGTTTGATTGGTGGTCTAGTTTTTTCAAACATTTCGACGAAATTGTTCTCAAAATCCAGACATATCTAGCAAAATTAGGAGAAAAATTATATCTCTGACTTAGAAAGATATCTTTTTAAGCATGTTAAAGAGATATATTTGTAAGCATGTTAGAGAGATATATTTTTAATCATGTTTAAGAGATATATTTGTAAGCATGTTTAAGAGATATATTTGTAAGCATGTTTAAGAAATATATTTGTAATCATGTTTAAGAGATATATGTGTAAGCATGTGCGATAGATATCTATCTGATTAAACAGATATTTCTCTCAACGGTTAGCGAGATATCTCCAAAGGTTATCATGATATGTCTCTCACAGGATTAAATGTGGAGAGATATCTCTCTAAGTTATAGAGATACGTTCTCAGTAATAACAAAAACATCTCTTAAACGAATAACTAGTAAAACGGTTTGCCATATTTGTCATACTTCGGGCCGATGTTTTGTATGAATTGGGATTCAAACCCCGATTCCATTGATATATAGTCATTCGATTCTTCCGCTACCGTCTTTGCTCTTTCCAAAAAAATCTCTTAAACGAATAACTAGTAAAACGGTTTGCCATATTTGTCATACTTCGGGCCTATGTTTTGTATGAATTTGGGATTCAAACCCCGATTCCATTGATATATAGTCATTCGATTCTTCCGCTACCGTCTTTGCTCTTTCCAAAAAAATCTCTTAAACGAATAACTAGTAAAACGGTTTGCCATATTTGTCATACTTCGGGCCTATGTTTTGTATGAATTTGGGATTCAAACCCCGATTCCATTGATATATAGTCATTCGATTCTTCCGCTACCGTCTTTGCTCTTTCCAATTCAAAAATATTTATTCTCCAGTTCAGACCAACATTTCTTCCCATATCGCCGATGTATACAGTGATGTGACAGCACAATACACAGAATGTGATACACCTTAATCTTCAAAAAACTGTCACAAGAGACATCAAACTGTATAATTGTAGGAAAACGTGTCAATTTACCGGATCGAGAATGTGAGGTCTTACAGCTAGGGATTGTCAATGCTTGACATTTAATCCCTTACATATTTTATTTGACATGGGAATAAACTAGGATTGTATCTTGGCATGGCAGGTATTGACAAACCATTTGCATTCTTAGTTTGGGAACTAATATCGGGTGCCATATCCAGTATTTGTTTTATCAGCAATTTTCAAACTGTGCCCAAGGACTGTAAGTTCGAACCCAAGCTCGGCTAACATTATATCCGACGTTTGACACATATCGTTGTGACAACCGTCATTCGTCTCCAAACCAATTGGCTAACAGTCTATGCTGAAAAGCAGCCTGTTGCTTGGAATGTATGTTGTGTGTAGTACTATTGTGGGAAGGGAAAAGCCAGGATACGCACGAGTAGGAGAACTGGCCGCCATTATATGACTTACAAGTTGTCGAAAACGACGTTAAAACCTAACCAACTAATCTTTTAACGACCGACCCCCGCCCAACCCACCAAATATTCCTATTATTTCTTGGTATCTGCGCTTACGAAGAAAGGTACTTTTAGACAGCGGCTTGTCATACAGACGTTTTTTATTAAACTTAGAACAACAGAAATTGAACGTACACGGCGATTTCGGTGGCTGTCAAATAACATAGATCACTAGGCATTAAGACAGGGTCGTGCATTGCCTTTAAGGTAATAGTATACAGTGCCCAGTGGAACTGTCCATACTGTGTTATATTTGCATGATGTAGTATAGGACAACCCGAGCATGATGCAAAAATAATTATATCCTAGACCTTTTTCATTGTGTTTTTATAGAACAGTTTTATGACATTCAGACGACATTTACGACATCAGTTTTTCACGACATTCTTTGTTTATTGAACTCTTCGCAAGTCATAGATATATTAAAATGTGCTGAGTTTTCTGATGGTCGGTATCGATAGAGAGAGAGGTAAAGGGATAGTAAGTTAGCAAGAGAGAGAGAGATAGTATAGTGGGGGAGAGATATATTGGTGGGAGAGAGATACAGAGATAGAGACAGAGGGACAGAGAGACAGAGACATAAACTGAGACATAGACACATAGGGAGGGAGAGAGAATAAGCGTGAGAGAGAGAGAGAGAGAGAGAGAGAGAGAGAGAGAGAGAGAGAGAGAGAGAGATAGAAGAAGGAGAGAAAGAGAGAAAGAGAGAGAGAGAGAAAGAGAGAGAGAGAGAGAGAGAGAGAGAGAGAGAGAGAGAGAGAGAGAGAGAGAGAGAGATATAGAGCGAGCGA
>JASEVX010000015.1:11298461-11328743 GCA_031761405.1 Serripes groenlandicus
TCAAAGTGTGACGGTCAGGGTACCATCTCAGTTGTGGAACGGTTAGAGCATCCGCCTTGCAAGAGGGGGACCAGGGTTATATGAGCAAATACTATAACACGGATAGTTATCCAGCCTTCCTTCGCGTTACAGGTTCTGGGATTAGCCACTGATTCATCATTCACTGAATTTGTTTATATGTACTTACTAAATTTCACGAGGTCGGCCATTAAACTTCCCTTTCTGATTGATCGATTGATCCAATTTTAAGACAAACGAACATACAAATTGATGAGAAGACTGCAAACCTTTCATGACCTCAGACGAGCCACGTCGTAGCAATGTAGTAGCCATGTAGTAGCCATGTAGTAGCCATGTAGTATCCACGTAGTATCCACGTAGTAGCCATACTTTAGCCATGCAAAAGCCATGCAGTAGCCATGTAGTAGCCATGTATATGTCATGCAGTAGCAATTTAGTAGCCATACAGTAGCCATACAGTAGCTATGTAGTATCCACGTAGTATCCATACAGTAGCCATGTAGTATTCACGTAGTAGTCATACAGTAGCAATGTAGTAGCCATGCAGTAGCAATGTAGTAGCCACGTAGTAGCCATATAGTAGCCATGTAGAAGCCGTATGGTAGCAATGAAGTCATGTAGAAGCCATGCAGTAGCCATGTAGACATGTATTAGCACTTCATATTTTTCCCGTTCTTTGGGAGTGGTAAATATTTAATATTTTGTCTTTGGGAACAATGTAGATTAAGATCATTCACTATGTGCATCTGAACAGCATGTTTTTGAACATGCGCTGTCCATAAATGACAACTGGTTTATCCGTGTATCTGTTTATCCGTTTATCCGTAACATGTTAATTTTCCGAAAACAATACAACTGCATGACGGTCATCGATTTATAACTACCAATTACAGAGGTCCAGATAAGGAGGGGGTATTTAGCTCTTTTTCCCACTATTTTTCTCTTATAAGCAAAACAAACCCTATGTTGTGGATACTCAAAAGAATTGTCTCACTGAGACGATTCTTTTGAGTACCCACAACATAGGGTTAGAGGGTCAAATAAGGATTTTAGAACATGAAAAAAACACCCCTTATCTAGAGCTCTGAATTAGTGCAACTTGTTTCATACCCGTTTATTACTGCATATCGATAATCCCCCTAATCACACTGAACAGCGACACACAATTTAAACTAGTACTTACCGAATATCCTTCAGAATTCCTAACACCAGAAACAGTGTCTTTGATTTATGTAACGATCTAGCATATTATTGGCGTAGTAAGCTTTTCTTTAGAATTGATAAAACAAAAAACCGAACAATCTTAACTGCCTACATCATTGGCACATATTGTTTAAACCCTTTCCCTCTTACATCACATATATATGTGAAAGACGACTTTTAAAACACCCGGGTTGAAAAACCGAAATTATCTTTTAAATAAATATTATAATCGTAACATATTGTTGTAACCCTTTCGCTCTTACATCACATCTGTGACAGACGACTTTTAAAACACTCGGGTTGAAATACCGAATTTATCTTTTTAAATAATTATTATAATCGTACAGTTATACGCATTGTGGCAGAAAGGAGAATTTGCTCTTATGTAAGTTATCCCTTTTCAACAGTGTTTTAGAAAATCATTTACTACAAATGCATCAAACTGCGTATTTTTGTGAGAAAAATGATGAAGTCATGTAAATAAAGGTCAATATAAGTTATCCCTTTCCCTCATACAGACGTTTTCTGACGCCTCTGAAGCACACGCCTTTTGAAAACATTGTGGAAAATGGATAAATTGCTCATAATGAGCAATTTCTCCATTTGTCACATTGTTTTCAACTCCATTTAATAATTATACTTCCCTTTATGGAGACTTTCACTCATTTGAATGGGTATGTTTTCAAAGTCGTCTACTGCAGATCTGCTGTATGTGGGAAATGGTTAAATAGATACGCGTTGTTTTATGGCCTTACACACTTTTGTCATAAAAAAATAATTTGATCGTAGCTGTGCGAAAACCAGCCTTAACGTAGGCTAATTAGTACAGATGTGGAAAAAAGATCCAAGTGCGCAACAAAGCTAAGGATCTAAATATATACTGTTTAACCCTTTACCTCATATGGACGCGTACTGACGCCTCTGCAGCAGACGGCTTTTTGAAAGAAAACCATAGTGACAAAAGAAGAAATTGCTCAAAACGAGCAATTTCTCCTTTTGCCACAATGTTTTCTCTTTTTGTCATAGGTTATCCATTCAATTATAGAGATTTTCTATTTTTTGACAATATATGTTCGAAGTCTGCTGCAGACTTGTTGTATGAGGGAAAGGGTTAGCAGATGATTCTTGAAACCTTTTCTGGCTAATATTCGTACAGTCCTATCTGACTAATATCCGTACAGTCTTATCAGACATATATCCGTACAGTCTCATCTGACTAATATCCGTACAGTCCTATCTGACTAATATCCGTACAGTCTTATCTGACTAATATCCGTACAGTCTTATCTTTTCTGACTAATATCCGTACAGTCTTATCTTATCTGTCTTATATCCGTACAGTCTTATCTGACTAATATCCGTACAGTCCTTTTCTGACTAATATCCGTACAATCTCATATGGACATTAACTGGTCACACGTGCCTTATGAATGGTTTCTCGCAGGGTGCCTACAATGTACACATTGATATAACCAGGGACGTAGATAAGATTTGTTTGTTTGTTTGGAGTTTAACGCCGCTTTCAACAGCTTTGGTCATATCACGGCGGTCAGTGCACCTACCCATGTTTTCCTGGCTTTCCCACACCAGTACTTACACAACATTCTTTCGAAGCCACTGACTGCTTTCTCACATATATCAGAGGTGAGAGGCAATGGAAAACATCGCCCGAAAGAATGTCGCCGCAACCGGGTATCGAACCCGTCACCTCCAGATCACGAGTCAGATACGCTACCAATTGAGCTACCCGGCCGGGTACGTAGATAAGAGGGATACGTAACTAAATTGTATCCTAAAATATCACCAGTGCCAACATTTGTAGCAAGTAAAACTCAAAAACTATTTAAGATATGAAAATAACAAAGATGTTTTCTGAAAGTTTAAACATTGTTATGTTGCAATAGATAACAATATCTTGATACACTACACTCTTTGATAATATTTTATCCTTATGAATAATGGCAGTCTTTCAATTTTTGGAACAAAATTAATAAAATTCGGAAATCACAATACCTGTGTCTTTTAAACCAGTGATTATTCAAAATACAAAAAAAAAAAAATCCAGTTGTTCAATGTATTTCTTACTTTAGTTGATATCTTAAGCTTTCAGAATATGTATGTTTTGTTTATGTGCCAAATGTGACTTTAAAGTTTTATTTGCTACAAAATGTGAAAACTTTGACCTTTTTATTTCTCCATGTGATATTTTAACCAGATAACAGGTGTACAGGTGGAGTTGCTTATCCCTATTATCTACGTACTTGATTTAACCAAATAAAATGGAATCAAATGCTAATTGCTACAAAAAAACACCCACAATCTTCCATTGAACTTTCTATAATTGTTCACACGTTTCAATTTGAAAGTCTCGATGGGGAAATACAAGGTAAATGGGTTGATATTTCTGCAAGACGCTTTTTTATCTACTTGATAAGAAGAAAATGCGATTTCACAGCACAATCTGCCACACTGAACATAGTTGTGAATTAGCCAGGTCTTTCCATCTATCAGATCTGGCAATAGATACAGGTGAAACAAGTTTGATTTTTACGTTCTCCCACCCCATGAAACAGTCGATAAACTTTGTCAACGTCTTTGTGACCCGGCCGGGTAGCTCAATTGGTAGCGTATCTGACTCGTGATCTGGCGGTCACGGGTTCGATACCCGGTTGCGGCGACATTCTTTCGGGCGATGTTTTCCATTGCCTCTCACCTCTGATCTATGTGAGAAAGTAGTCAGTGGCTTCGAAAGAATGTTGTGTAAGTACTGGTGTGGGAAAGCCAGGAAACCATGGGTAGGTGCACTGACCGCCGTGATATGACCAAAGCTGTTGAAAGCGGCGTTAAACTCCAAACAAACAAACAAACAAATCAACATCTTTGTACCAGACGCCTATTTAACCCTTTACCACAAACTGACGGATGCCTCCGAAGCAGACGGCATTTGACTTGACAGTTTTGCGTGAAAAGGAGAACTTGCTCATAAATGAGCAATTTCGCCTCATGTTACTACGTTTTCATCTTTGTTCAAGTTAAAAAATTGTTCGTTCATTTATAGACTTTCAAAAAATGTGACCATTTTATTCACTATGTATCATGTGGGAACGGATTAAACAGTGGCTTTGTTTTACCACCGACAGACTTGCCACACACTTGCCAGGGATTACGTTTCATATTATTGTCTTTATTGTTTCATTTGTTTTTGAATTTGGAAAGAAATATATAAGCGGTGCTGCAGTTAAACAATTCTAAGCGTAGTTATTGTACCTGTAGACAAATGTCAGCATGCGCATCCACGCTACACTCGTCCCAAACTCTTTAAGGTCCTTTAGCGTATAGTACCACTCATACCATGAAGTAGCACACATGAGCCTGTCCGCGAGAAAAACCAACAGTATGGCATCTGCGTAATGTATCGACCCAGATCAGCCTGCGCAGTCCGCGCTGACTGATCCGGGCCGACACCTCATGTCTAATGGGCATAGATGTATAGAGAAATGATTCCTGAAACAGAAAAAGACACAGGAGGCGAAACGTGTCTATCCGGATAAGCCTGCGTGGCATACTTAGGTTGATCCGGGTCGATACTTTACGCTGGGTCCACAATGTTTGTGTTCTCGCGGGACGGCTCACATAATTAAATTCCATGGTATTCCTGACTAACGAATATTCTGTCCCGTGCATTTAAGTCACTTTGAACGTTCATAAGACTTTTAAAATGGTAGTAATGGTTTTTCGCGCAGTGGCGCAAAGGATTGTGGGTTAAGCATTAAGAATAGATCGCTAGTGTCAGACTAAATGTACCAGCAAATTGCTTATTTTCTAAATATACCTGTAAGCCATCCATAGAGGACAAATACTGCCGTTCGTATTAGACTTTGTAAACGTCAGGAAGAATTATGGCCAAGCTGGGGTTGAAACTCACAGCCCCTGGATTGACAGCCCGCGTCGCTTTTGACTGAGTTAGCGGCGCGCGGCAAAAAAGGGTGACAATACTGTATGTCCATGTATAACACGTTGGGTAGACTTTGAATGGCATGATTTTCCTTCTCGCGGCAGTCAGTGTAAAGTCCCAATGGACAAGGAACATTGCCTAGCCTAGTAAGTAAGTAAATATGTTATTATAGTGACATGTGTAAAACAAAACAAACGTAAAACAAAATATATCAATGGGAAAACACCCGGCCCCCTGGGCCTATATGTCAATGTTAAGAAAGAAAAAAAAGATATTTACACAGTGAGCACATTTCACTGTTCCACCTTAAAAACACATATATCTACATAAGTACACAGCACTGAGTCGCTCATGTACTGGTTCAACACGCAGTGATCATGAATAATTCCCGTTGCAATGACATGACTGAAAATGAGTAAAACGTCAATTAAACAAACAATTGAATAAAGTGTTCATATTTTATTGTAATTTAATTGACAAATTAACACACGTATACCTAGTTATTAAGCGGACATTGTGGGCTCTAAATAGACTGCATGTACGATCAGGGTGGTATAATTAAATGTATACAAAGTGGCATTTAAGAGACAACTAATATTATTGTTTTATGTCCAGGGTTGATTAGCAACAATGATTACTACTATTTTACACAGGCAGTGTACTTTTTACGGGAGACGGTGATTAAGTTGTTGTTCTTTAGCTGTTTCCCGGACAAGGTGAACATAAATGTTTGAATCAGAAATATTATCGTTTATCATCGGATTCATTCGGTCCTACCATGGGAGAGGCCGATTTATACTGAACAAGTGACACACATGTACATAACGATATGGTTTTCACGAATTTTCGATGTAAATGGTTATTCGAAAGATGTTATTGGCGGCACTCTTCGAAACCCAACCACAACGCAATTCCGACCTGTGTAAAGTCTGATCAACCGACACATCCAGGCAGTCGGATCTGGCTCTGCAATGGTCGCCAATGAGTCGTTGAATGTTGATTACTACTATTATAAAATAGAAATCATTTCAATCACAAACAACGATACGCAGGTAGGGATTTTCTCAAGGACTATATTGGTGGAAAATCCCAGTCGCAGATATGTTAGATACTTAATTGAAGTACTTACGTGACATTCAATGGTGACATACATGTAGACGGGGGATATTAATCCAGCTTGCATGAACTTGGACCCGGCTCGATAATTCATTAATTCTGATCATATACAACATTCAACGTGACGAGTCCACCACTGGGCATACTAATCTATGTGGAAAGGTAGCCAGTGTTAATATGGTTGGCTTTGGCAGTGCACCATTCCACTCATATATGAACATGTCAAGATGAAGATGATCAAGTGATGAGCCAGACAGAGATGCTGACATTATATGTCAGTTTCGTATTGCATACGCCGTGCAACAGATAAGACGAATTGTATGCCATAACAATTTGCGTTTGAGAATAGCCATAGCAAAACCGATCTTACGGCATATGCGTACGTGGGTTCGAGAACGTTCTTTGTATGGTGTTTGACAAAAAACGTGTTTGTATTATGACCTAAACAAAATAGGGAATTAACAGCTTTTCATTAACCATACTTTGTATAAAGATCTGTAAATGTTTTAGAATGAAGTAAATGTATGGTATATTAAATTTTCTTTTGTTCTTTTGTATTGACCTTTCAAATGTTTTAATGTATCACTACTAAGTGTTGTGTTTGGCTTGGCACAATGTCGCAGACGTTAGGTGGGGCGATTGGGAAGTCCCAAAATGGTTGATATTATAGTACACAGATTTCGTTTAAGGGTCAATAAATAATGAATTGCCGATAATTTGCAATTCATCTCAGTTATACCGATGAATTAAATATATCAAAATATTGGTACATGTAAGTCTTTATTTATTTAATTTCCCAATAAACATGCTAAGGGGACCAGATCATGGCCTGTCAAGGATAAAATAACCAATCTTTTCAAAGTAAAACATAATCGTCTACCTGCAAACACCAGCCATAAGTCGAACAGCAATAATCGGAACAAGTTGGTTCTGGGTTCGAACCATGGAACCCCAAGGAATGATGCCCCTCGTCGTTACCGACTAGGCTGTTATGGTTCGAAGTTTATCATAACAAGCAAACCAGTAGAACATTGTAGCACTCTGGCCAGTTACATCCAATTGTCCACGAGGAAAGAACTAACAGTGTTTTAAACTTGAAGGCAGTTTGTAATTTGTCCTTTGGTCATAAGTGTTTGTTGGTTTTAAAATGCAAACATCTTTGACTTGGGAAACGTGACTTACTGCATAAACACCACCATTGATAAGAAACATAATAATTACTTGACTAGAAGCCTATCATGGATTTTAAAAGAATGGAGATTTATAGTACAATAGTACAGGAATTTCAATTGAAGATTGACAATACTGATCTATAAGATACACTGAAGGTAAGTTTAGAATAGTTTTCACATTGTTTACATTTTTCAGTAAATTGAAAATAATTTGGAAAGCACAAAAAGTAGTTCCGGCAAAATGATATCATCATTCAAAAATTGATATCATCACTAGTGATGATATACAGTGTGAAAATTTTGAAAATTATTACACTGATAAATCCTCTTAGTTCTTTGATAGGAATGTAATAAATTCATTTATTTAAATAGGTAAACTAGACTCATGACTCTCTCTCTCTCCCTCAGGCCCGTCTATCACTCTCTGACTCTCCCCAGAATCCATGCCTCTCCTCCCTATCTCTGCATGTCTCTCCCCGCTTCCACAAAAAAACATACATTTATATACTACAGGGCTGGCGCCGTATACACATGATATCCCGTATATAGTTATACCCTCAATGGATCTAATATATCACGTGTATACCTCTATACCTCTACCCTCATTGTGTTACATTGCAATGAAGAAAACAGCCAAGCAGATGTTCTTATTGTTCTATTTTCCGAAAGACAGATCCGTTCCTGAAATGAGTTATCAAGTTATCGCATGACAGAGATACCGCGAGTCCATTGTAGTTTGCATAAATCTCAACATTTAATTCATTGAAATTGAAATATTGGATAAATTGACAAAAGGTGTCGTAGGCTGTCGGATCTCCATCACGACTCCAACGAGAGTATTTGAGCGCTGCCCCGGATTAACTAACCTTAACCCTTTCCCTCATACGACAATTTTGCAGCAGACGACTTTGAACATATTTTGTCAAAAAATAGAATATCTCTATAATTGAATGGATAACCTATGACTAAAAGTGGAAAACATTGTGGCAAAAGGAGAAATTGTTCGTTTTGAGCAATTTCTTCTTTTGTCACTATGTTTTAAAAAAAGCCGTCTGCTGCAGAGGCGTCAGAAAGCGTCTATATGAGGGAAAGGGTTAACGTCATGAATACCGAGGGCTTGGCGTGAAACAGTTGTAACTAAAATTCTGTATTTTTTTTACCAAGGTTAATCACCTCGCCATGAAGTCTTTATAGGCGTTAAATCATTTTTCTTTGTAAACAATGAAAATTTAGGTGCCAATGCTCGTTCTGAGCAATGGCACCTAAATTTGCATTGTTTACAAAGGGGTCAAAATTGCCCCTAAACACCAAGGTTTTAAAAATAGGTTTTTAGTTACAACTGTTTCACGCCAAGCCCCCGATACACGTGTGGAAAAATACCTCCATGCACATTCATGGTAAGACTCCAAATGGATGATTTGAGCCGAAAAAACCAACATTGTGGACTCCGCGTGAAGTATCGATCCGGATCAGCCTAAGCATGCCGTGCAGGCTTCCCCGGATAGAAACTTCTCGCCACCTGTGGATTTTCTGTTTCAGGAATCATCACTCTATACCTCTATCCCCATGAGACGGAATGTGTTAGCCCGGATCAGTTTGTGCGGACTACGCAGGCTGATCTGGGTCGATACATTTCGCAGAGGCCTTAATGTTGGTGTTCTCGCGGGACGGCTCATTTACAGAAGTTTCAAGCCTTCTGTGACAAAAGGACGAACAGTGCAAAGCGAGATCATACTGCGCGGATAATTTTCATACCGTTTTAAAATCGGGAATGTATTCTCTAAGTTTATTAGAGAGTGTTAAATCCATGGGGCCATGTTTCACATAAAATGCTTTTTCAGTTTCCGGGAAAGATATGCGGTTTCTGGATATCATTTCTCCTTAAAACCACAAAAAAAAAAGCTTTTCATATTTTGAAACGTGACTCAGTTATTTTTCAGATATGCAATGAAAGAGGCTATTAAATCTTCCAAACAATCCAGTAACTATCACTCACGTTTCGGAGCATGTAAACAATTGTGATATAAAACGAAACGAAATGTTCAACAAACGTCAGTTCTAAAAGATTCTTATCTTCTGTTGTTATAAATACTGTCCGATAAGTAACGTAGGTAGCTTTACTTTGATTGTAATAATCTTCAGTGTTAACATCAATACTGTCCGATAAGTAACGTAGGTACCTTTACTTTGATTGTTATAATCTTCAGTGTTAACAGTGTATTCCATGATACGTAACGTGAAAACATTTCACTTGGATTATTATAAACTTCAGTGTTAACAGTATACAGACATTTTAGATGTTTATATGTTTATTCATTTTATTTATTGGGGTTTTACGCCGCTTTCAACATTTTTTTCAGTAATATCACGGCGACAATTCACTTATTCATGATCCCTGGGTTAACAAACCAGTACTAGGCTAGAAAATGTGCCTTGCCCAAGGGCACTCCACCATGACACCCGGTTTCGAAATCCCCGACGCTAACCACTCGACCACAGCGGATTCCAGATGTTTATATGAATCTGTCCAGTGTAAGAAGTACAAACTGGTGTTTGTAAACAGTGAGGAACCATGTCGCCCTGTACATCAGACTCACATACATCTCATCTAGAGTGTTGCCATATTGCTTACTTGAAATAGGTTTGAGGACACGGGTTCGATCCCCAGCCGGGTCATACCAAAGACTTTAACATTGGTGGTAGTGGCTGCACTCCTGGGTTATCAGGGTTGCGGGGTTAGCATAACGACTGACTGGCTGGTGTCAGGATAAATGGACATTAACTGGTCACACGTGCCTTATGAATGGTTTCTCGCAGGGTGCCTACAATGTACACATTGATATAACCAGGGACGTAGATAAGATTTGTTTGTTTGTTTGGAGTTTAACGCCGCTTTCAACAGCTTTGGTCATATCACGGCGGTCAGTGCACCTACCCATGTTTTCCTGGCTTTCCCACACCAGTACTTACACAACATTCTTTCGAAGCCACTGACTGCTTTCTCACATATATCAGAGGTGAGAGGCAATGGAAAACATCGCCCGAAAGAATGTCGCCGCAACCGGGTATCGAACCCGTCACCTCCAGATCACGAGTCAGATACGCTACCAATTGAGCTACCCGGCCGGGTACGTAGATAAGAGGGATACGTAACTAAATTGTATCCTAAAATATCACCAGTGCCAACATTTGTAGCAAGTAAAACTCAAAAACTATTTAAGATATGAAAATAACAAAGATGTTTTCTGAAAGTTTAAACATTGTTATGTTGCAATAGATAACAATATCTTGATACACTACACTCTTTGATAATATTTTATCCTTATGAATAATGGCAGTCTTTCAATTTTTGGAACAAAATTAATAAAATTCGGAAATCACAATACCTGTGTCTTTTAAACCAGTGATTATTCAAAATACAAAAAAAAAAAAATCCAGTTGTTCAATGTATTTCTTACTTTAGTTGATATCTTAAGCTTTCAGAATATGTATGTTTTGTTTATGTGCCAAATGTGACTTTAAAGTTTTATTTGCTACAAAATGTGAAAACTTTGACCTTTTTATTTCTCCATGTGATATTTTAACCAGATAACAGGTGTACAGGTGGAGTTGCTTATCCCTATTATCTACGTACTTGATTTAACCAAATAAAATGGAATCAAATGCTAATTGCTACAAAAAAACACCCACAATCTTCCATTGAACTTTCTATAATTGTTCACACGTTTCAATTTGAAAGTCTCGATGGGGAAATACAAGGTAAATGGGTTGATATTTCTGCAAGACGCTTTTTTATCTACTTGATAAGAAGAAAATGCGATTTCACAGCACAATCTGCCACACTGAACATAGTTGTGAATTAGCCAGGTCTTTCCATCTATCAGATCTGGCAATAGATACAGGTGAAACAAGTTTGATTTTTACGTTCTCCCACCCCATGAAACAGTCGATAAACTTTGTCAACGTCTTTGTGACCCGGCCGGGTAGCTCAATTGGTAGCGTATCTGACTCGTGATCTGGCGGTCACGGGTTCGATACCCGGTTGCGGCGACATTCTTTCGGGCGATGTTTTCCATTGCCTCTCACCTCTGATCTATGTGAGAAAGTAGTCAGTGGCTTCGAAAGAATGTTGTGTAAGTACTGGTGTGGGAAAGCCAGGAAACCATGGGTAGGTGCACTGACCGCCGTGATATGACCAAAGCTGTTGAAAGCGGCGTTAAACTCCAAACAAACAAACAAACAAATCAACATCTTTGTACCAGACGCCTATTTAACCCTTTACCACAAACTGACGGATGCCTCCGAAGCAGACGGCATTTGACTTGACAGTTTTGCGTGAAAAGGAGAACTTGCTCATAAATGAGCAATTTCGCCTCATGTTACTACGTTTTCATCTTTGTTCAAGTTAAAAAATTGTTCGTTCATTTATAGACTTTCAAAAAATGTGACCATTTTATTCACTATGTATCATGTGGGAACGGATTAAACAGTGGCTTTGTTTTACCACCGACAGACTTGCCACACACTTGCCAGGGATTACGTTTCATATTATTGTCTTTATTGTTTCATTTGTTTTTGAATTTGGAAAGAAATATATAAGCGGTGCTGCAGTTAAACAATTCTAAGCGTAGTTATTGTACCTGTAGACAAATGTCAGCATGCGCATCCACGCTACACTCGTCCCAAACTCTTTAAGGTCCTTTAGCGTATAGTACCACTCATACCATGAAGTAGCACACATGAGCCTGTCCGCGAGAAAAACCAACAGTATGGCATCTGCGTAATGTATCGACCCAGATCAGCCTGCGCAGTCCGCGCTGACTGATCCGGGCCGACACCTCATGTCTAATGGGCATAGATGTATAGAGAAATGATTCCTGAAACAGAAAAAGACACAGGAGGCGAAACGTGTCTATCCGGATAAGCCTGCGTGGCATACTTAGGTTGATCCGGGTCGATACTTTACGCTGGGTCCACAATGTTTGTGTTCTCGCGGGACGGCTCACATAATTAAATTCCATGGTATTCCTGACTAACGAATATTCTGTCCCGTGCATTTAAGTCACTTTGAACGTTCATAAGACTTTTAAAATGGTAGTAATGGTTTTTCGCGCAGTGGCGCAAAGGATTGTGGGTTAAGCATTAAGAATAGATCGCTAGTGTCAGACTAAATGTACCAGCAAATTGCTTATTTTCTAAATATACCTGTAAGCCATCCATAGAGGACAAATACTGCCGTTCGTATTAGACTTTGTAAACGTCAGGAAGAATTATGGCCAAGCTGGGGTTGAAACTCACAGCCCCTGGATTGACAGCCCGCGTCGCTTTTGACTGAGTTAGCGGCGCGCGGCAAAAAAGGGTGACAATACTGTATGTCCATGTATAACACGTTGGGTAGACTTTGAATGGCATGATTTTCCTTCTCGCGGCAGTCAGTGTAAAGTCCCAATGGACAAGGAACATTGCCTAGCCTAGTAAGTAAGTAAATATGTTATTATAGTGACATGTGTAAAACAAAACAAACGTAAAACAAAATATATCAATGGGAAAACACCCGGCCCCCTGGGCCTATATGTCAATGTTAAGAAAGAAAAAAAAGATATTTACACAGTGAGCACATTTCACTGTTCCACCTTAAAAACACATATATCTACATAAGTACACAGCACTGAGTCGCTCATGTACTGGTTCAACACGCAGTGATCATGAATAATTCCCGTTGCAATGACATGACTGAAAATGAGTAAAACGTCAATTAAACAAACAATTGAATAAAGTGTTCATATTTTATTGTAATTTAATTGACAAATTAACACACGTATACCTAGTTATTAAGCGGACATTGTGGGCTCTAAATAGACTGCATGTACGATCAGGGTGGTATAATTAAATGTATACAAAGTGGCATTTAAGAGACAACTAATATTATTGTTTTATGTCCAGGGTTGATTAGCAACAATGATTACTACTATTTTACACAGGCAGTGTACTTTTTACGGGAGACGGTGATTAAGTTGTTGTTCTTTAGCTGTTTCCCGGACAAGGTGAACATAAATGTTTGAATCAGAAATATTATCGTTTATCATCGGATTCATTCGGTCCTACCATGGGAGAGGCCGATTTATACTGAACAAGTGACACACATGTACATAACGATATGGTTTTCACGAATTTTCGATGTAAATGGTTATTCGAAAGATGTTATTGGCGGCACTCTTCGAAACCCAACCACAACGCAATTCCGACCTGTGTAAAGTCTGATCAACCGACACATCCAGGCAGTCGGATCTGGCTCTGCAATGGTCGCCAATGAGTCGTTGAATGTTGATTACTACTATTATAAAATAGAAATCATTTCAATCACAAACAACGATACGCAGGTAGGGATTTTCTCAAGGACTATATTGGTGGAAAATCCCAGTCGCAGATATGTTAGATACTTAATTGAAGTACTTACGTGACATTCAATGGTGACATACATGTAGACGGGGGATATTAATCCAGCTTGCATGAACTTGGACCCGGCTCGATAATTCATTAATTCTGATCATATACAACATTCAACGTGACGAGTCCACCACTGGGCATACTAATCTATGTGGAAAGGTAGCCAGTGTTAATATGGTTGGCTTTGGCAGTGCACCATTCCACTCATATATGAACATGTCAAGATGAAGATGATCAAGTGATGAGCCAGACAGAGATGCTGACATTATATGTCAGTTTCGTATTGCATACGCCGTGCAACAGATAAGACGAATTGTATGCCATAACAATTTGCGTTTGAGAATAGCCATAGCAAAACCGATCTTACGGCATATGCGTACGTGGGTTCGAGAACGTTCTTTGTATGGTGTTTGACAAAAAACGTGTTTGTATTATGACCTAAACAAAATAGGGAATTAACAGCTTTTCATTAACCATACTTTGTATAAAGATCTGTAAATGTTTTAGAATGAAGTAAATGTATGGTATATTAAATTTTCTTTTGTTCTTTTGTATTGACCTTTCAAATGTTTTAATGTATCACTACTAAGTGTTGTGTTTGGCTTGGCACAATGTCGCAGACGTTAGGTGGGGCGATTGGGAAGTCCCAAAATGGTTGATATTATAGTACACAGATTTCGTTTAAGGGTCAATAAATAATGAATTGCCGATAATTTGCAATTCATCTCAGTTATACCGATGAATTAAATATATCAAAATATTGGTACATGTAAGTCTTTATTTATTTAATTTCCCAATAAACATGCTAAGGGGACCAGATCATGGCCTGTCAAGGATAAAATAACCAATCTTTTCAAAGTAAAACATAATCGTCTACCTGCAAACACCAGCCATAAGTCGAACAGCAATAATCGGAACAAGTTGGTTCTGGGTTCGAACCATGGAACCCCAAGGAATGATGCCCCTCGTCGTTACCGACTAGGCTGTTATGGTTCGAAGTTTATCATAACAAGCAAACCAGTAGAACATTGTAGCACTCTGGCCAGTTACATCCAATTGTCCACGAGGAAAGAACTAACAGTGTTTTAAACTTGAAGGCAGTTTGTAATTTGTCCTTTGGTCATAAGTGTTTGTTGGTTTTAAAATGCAAACATCTTTGACTTGGGAAACGTGACTTACTGCATAAACACCACCATTGATAAGAAACATAATAATTACTTGACTAGAAGCCTATCATGGATTTTAAAAGAATGGAGATTTATAGTACAATAGTACAGGAATTTCAATTGAAGATTGACAATACTGATCTATAAGATACACTGAAGGTAAGTTTAGAATAGTTTTCACATTGTTTACATTTTTCAGTAAATTGAAAATAATTTGGAAAGCACAAAAAGTAGTTCCGGCAAAATGATATCATCATTCAAAAATTGATATCATCACTAGTGATGATATACAGTGTGAAAATTTTGAAAATTATTACACTGATAAATCCTCTTAGTTCTTTGATAGGAATGTAATAAATTCATTTATTTAAATAGGTAAACTAGACTCATGACTCTCTCTCTCTCCCTCAGGCCCGTCTATCACTCTCTGACTCTCCCCAGAATCCATGCCTCTCCTCCCTATCTCTGCATGTCTCTCCCCGCTTCCACAAAAAAACATACATTTATATACTACAGGGCTGGCGCCGTATACACATGATATCCCGTATATAGTTATACCCTCAATGGATCTAATATATCACGTGTATACCTCTATACCTCTACCCTCATTGTGTTACATTGCAATGAAGAAAACAGCCAAGCAGATGTTCTTATTGTTCTATTTTCCGAAAGACAGATCCGTTCCTGAAATGAGTTATCAAGTTATCGCATGACAGAGATACCGCGAGTCCATTGTAGTTTGCATAAATCTCAACATTTAATTCATTGAAATTGAAATATTGGATAAATTGACAAAAGGTGTCGTAGGCTGTCGGATCTCCATCACGACTCCAACGAGAGTATTTGAGCGCTGCCCCGGATTAACTAACCTTAACCCTTTCCCTCATACGACAATTTTGCAGCAGACGACTTTGAACATATTTTGTCAAAAAATAGAATATCTCTATAATTGAATGGATAACCTATGACTAAAAGTGGAAAACATTGTGGCAAAAGGAGAAATTGTTCGTTTTGAGCAATTTCTTCTTTTGTCACTATGTTTTAAAAAAAGCCGTCTGCTGCAGAGGCGTCAGAAAGCGTCTATATGAGGGAAAGGGTTAACGTCATGAATACCGAGGGCTTGGCGTGAAACAGTTGTAACTAAAATTCTGTATTTTTTTTACCAAGGTTAATCACCTCGCCATGAAGTCTTTATAGGCGTTAAATCATTTTTCTTTGTAAACAATGAAAATTTAGGTGCCAATGCTCGTTCTGAGCAATGGCACCTAAATTTGCATTGTTTACAAAGGGGTCAAAATTGCCCCTAAACACCAAGGTTTTAAAAATAGGTTTTTAGTTACAACTGTTTCACGCCAAGCCCCCGATACACGTGTGGAAAAATACCTCCATGCACATTCATGGTAAGACTCCAAATGGATGATTTGAGCCGAAAAAACCAACATTGTGGACTCCGCGTGAAGTATCGATCCGGATCAGCCTAAGCATGCCGTGCAGGCTTCCCCGGATAGAAACTTCTCGCCACCTGTGGATTTTCTGTTTCAGGAATCATCACTCTATACCTCTATCCCCATGAGACGGAATGTGTTAGCCCGGATCAGTTTGTGCGGACTACGCAGGCTGATCTGGGTCGATACATTTCGCAGAGGCCTTAATGTTGGTGTTCTCGCGGGACGGCTCATTTACAGAAGTTTCAAGCCTTCTGTGACAAAAGGACGAACAGTGCAAAGCGAGATCATACTGCGCGGATAATTTTCATACCGTTTTAAAATCGGGAATGTATTCTCTAAGTTTATTAGAGAGTGTTAAATCCATGGGGCCATGTTTCACATAAAATGCTTTTTCAGTTTCCGGGAAAGATATGCGGTTTCTGGATATCATTTCTCCTTAAAACCACAAAAAAAAAAGCTTTTCATATTTTGAAACGTGACTCAGTTATTTTTCAGATATGCAATGAAAGAGGCTATTAAATCTTCCAAACAATCCAGTAACTATCACTCACGTTTCGGAGCATGTAAACAATTGTGATATAAAACGAAACGAAATGTTCAACAAACGTCAGTTCTAAAAGATTCTTATCTTCTGTTGTTATAAATACTGTCCGATAAGTAACGTAGGTAGCTTTACTTTGATTGTAATAATCTTCAGTGTTAACATCAATACTGTCCGATAAGTAACGTAGGTACCTTTACTTTGATTGTTATAATCTTCAGTGTTAACAGTGTATTCCATGATACGTAACGTGAAAACATTTCACTTGGATTATTATAAACTTCAGTGTTAACAGTATACAGACATTTTAGATGTTTATATGTTTATTCATTTTATTTATTGGGGTTTTACGCCGCTTTCAACATTTTTTTCAGTAATATCACGGCGACAATTCACTTATTCATGATCCCTGGGTTAACAAACCAGTACTAGGCTAGAAAATGTGCCTTGCCCAAGGGCACTCCACCATGACACCCGGTTTCGAAATCCCCGACGCTAACCACTCGACCACAGCGGATTCCAGATGTTTATATGAATCTGTCCAGTGTAAGAAGTACAAACTGGTGTTTGTAAACAGTGAGGAACCATGTCGCCCTGTACATCAGACTCACATACATCTCATCTAGAGTGTTGCCATATTGCTTACTTGAAATAGGTTTGAGGACACGGGTTCGATCCCCAGCCGGGTCATACCAAAGACTTTAACATTGGTGGTAGTGGCTGCACTCCTGGGTTATCAGGGTTGCGGGGTTAGCATAACGACTGACTGGCTGGTGTCAGGATAAATGGACCAGTAGTACTGGTAACCTACCAAGGAAACGCCGCGATATAACTGATATAACAATTGTTGAAAGTGGCTTAAAACACCAATCAATGAGGGACATTAGTGATATTTATATTATCTCCCTTGTCAGATAAAGACCAAGGGAGACCAAATAGTTGGTAGGTCCTTTTAGTTGGAATCCTTTGTCTTTATCGCTATTTCGCAATGAGATATTGCAATTACTCTGTACACATTAATCATAAATGTGTTAATTAAAGTGATGATTCAAAAGAGAAAATTTACGAAGCAGTGTTTAAATAAAACAAATGTGGAATAACTAATCAATCTAATAACAGTTGGCCAAGAAAATGCAATTATAAGTGCACCATCATGTGCAATGAAACCAATGATAAAAACAGAGGAAACCAAATGATAGGACCTAGCTAGATGTAGAGAGTATTAAAGGGAGATAACTGACCGATGTCTCCTATTGGAAGAAGTTTTCTGTCAACCTGTGTAGATTCTGATAAGTCGATACAGATGGAAACATTTATCTGAACATAACCTGTTTGAATATTTCCATGTTTACTTTTTTTTTCATCGATTTTCGGGTTCAAATGATGATAGGTTTTCTCCAAGAAAGTAGCCATAGGACGATCAGAGAAGATACAGATCACTCTGCACATCTACATTGCGTTATCTGCATCAACACTGTTCCAATGTAGACGGTGCTCGAGGAAATCCAACGTTAGTGTTATTATTACCCTCAGAGCTCTAGATACGGGGGGCTGTTTCGCATGTTTTAACATCCTTATTTGACCATATAACTCGATGTTGTAGGTACTTAAAAGAATTGTCTCAATGAGACAATTCTTTTGAGTACCAATAACATTGGGTTTGATTGGATAATACGAAAGATATTGTTGGGGAAAGAGCTGTATATACCCATCCTTATTTGGACCTCTGAAATTTACACTTGTACTCATTTTTCTCGAAAGTTCCTTGAAACTTTCTAAGATATATTTGTAAGCAGTTTATATCAACAAATGGACTGCGCTAACGTGCATGCTGATCTGGATTTACGTCGGTCACGAAGGCCAAAATGTTTATTTTTTTTTTGCAGAGAACCACTCATATCCTGATCAGTTTAGAGACTCAGGACCCCTGGATTTGTAGCTATCGATGTTACCTATCGCAGCTCGACGAGAGCCTATGCAGAGGCTCAACCTTTTCAAATCCAGACTCATGTTTTCTACCTAGTGAAATGAAAGTGGTGATAAAGAAAAATCGACCTTAGCGTGATCATTATACTTGTGGTAAAAAACACAGTCGCATCCGTGTTATATGATCCAAATAAATACTGCATTTCATAACTGTCTTTAAAACATATATGACCAACTAGCGAACATTTTAGCTCCAGACTAGATCACACAGTTTTGCGCTGGCTGATCTGCATCTACATTGTTCGCACACGCCTAACGGTTGCTTTTCGGAGAACGCCGCCCGTGTATAAAACGCCTACGTAATAAATCAGAGGCGTCTTAACCAATCAATCCCCGATTTCATTCAATCTAGGAAAACGATATCAATGAGTTCCAGATCACTGCAAAGACTTAAAATCCGTTTTAATTTCGAATTTCATTAATGCACTGACGAAGATCTCTTTATCCTTCAGGTCTCATCAAATCGTGGGGCAATCAACTTTTCATTAATTTTCATACCGTGGTTTCGTTGGCACCTAATTTAATTCCGTGATCCTAAAGGTGTTTTCTCCGCTCTCGAAACACGATTATTCCTCGTAAAAGATTAGTCATCCATTCTATTATTCAAATGTATAACAATATATTATTAAACTGTACATCAAATTATTATCAAAATTTACATCAATATATTATCAAATTGTGCATCAATATAATATCGAAATGTACATCAATATATCATCAAAGTGAACATTGAATTATTATTAAATTGTACATCAATATATTATCAAAATGTACATCAATTTATTATTCAATTGTACATCAATATATTATTAAAATGTACATAAATATATTTACAAAATGTACATCAAATTATTATTACTTTGTACATCAATACATTATCAAAATGTACATCAAATTATAATTAAATTGTACATCAATATATCATTAAAATCATTTAAATGTACATCAATATATTATCAAAGTGAACATCAAATTATTATTAAAATGAACATCAAATTGTACATCAATATATTATTTAATTATACATCAAAATGTTTCGTCAGAACATTCACAATCGTCCTTTATAAAAATGAATCTAGATGTCACTCAAGGCAAACAGCAAAAACTCAATCTCATTAAAACTAAAACAAAATAGTTCGCAGTGAGTATATTGGATCGGACGACACGGTATAAAATGCATGATAAAACAAACGCTCGGCCATCACCGCCACTCGTTTATGTATATGGGTTGTCTGCCATATTGATACATACAGCTTTTGTTGGCGATTAATTTTGCAAATGAGTCGTCCCGCGAGAACACCAACAATGTGGACTCAGCGCAGGCTAACCCGGACAGACACTTTTCGCCTACTGTGGATTCGCGAGCGCCACTCCCTTATATACTCGTACAAAAGGTTACTATAAAACACAATAACCAGTGAGTATCCGAAGCAATTATGTGTAACCATTATAAGAGAAATCTCAAATCCCCTCTCCAAAAAAAAAATATATATATGAGATTTAAAAGTCATCGCCGTTATTTGATGCGAAAATAACTTAAGCCACAAAAAGATATTTGGTATGAACTACCATTTTAGCAGATTATGTGTATTACATTTAGGCAGCCATAATTGCCATTATAGACATTAATATATATGAGCCGTCCCGCGAGAAAACCAACATTGTGGGCTCTGCGTAAAGTATCGACCCGGATCAGCTTAAGCATGTGATGTTCTGTTTCAGGAATCATTACTCTATACCTCTATCCCCCTGAGACGGAATGTGTCGGCCCGGATCAGTCTGCGCAAACTGCGCAGGCTGATTCGGGTCGATACATTACGCAGAGGCGATAATGTTGGTTTTCTCGCGAGACGGCTCAAATGTCGATCTTAGGAGACCTACAATAGGCTGTCATCATATCTATACGATCCTTTCTACTGCAACGAAGTTTCTGTTTTGTTTTAATGTGATTGGATCAATTGATTGATTGATTGATTGGGGTTTAACGCCGCTTTCAACTATTTCTCAGTTATATCACGGCGGCCAGTTCACCTACACATGCATTTCCTGGTTTTCTCACTCACACCAGTACTCCACACAACAATCTTCCCAAGCAACTGGCTGCTTTTCTACATAGACTTAGCCTATTGTTGAAAGACGAATGACGCATGTCGCATTGACTTTTGTCAATCGTCGGAAAAAAAGTTGGCAGAGCCGGGATTCGAACTCACAACCCCTGCATTGACAGCCCGCGTCGCTACCGACTGAGCTACCGGGGCTCGGTTTTAATGTGATTGGATACAACCTGTACCTCCGATAGTTCACTACAATATGACCTCGCGTGCTGGCTAAGCGGAGAAGCTGAAAACCCCTTATCGTTTAAAGCGCCTCGAGTATATTGGTTGATCATCAAAATACAAGGGAGTTTGTTTACGCTAAGATATATAATAAAAGTTTTCCCATTGGAAATAGGTGTACGTTGGCATTTAAGTACAGTGTAGACCCATATCAGGCTGTCATCTGCGCAGTCTGGTCAATGTATACACTCAATCTTCATCTCTGAGTATGAAAGACAAGTTATCTCGACAGATCGGACTTATTTTAAAACTATGCTCGATGATTCAGTTGCGACATAACGGTTTCTTAAATATGTTAACAAGGAACTGGTACACACGGAATGGTGCAAGTTGGTAATTTCTCAACTATGTAGACTCAGATCAGCATGCAAATCTGTTCCGTCTTATCATAATCTAAAACAAACAAAAAAAACCTGTAACTTAAACTTATGTAAGTCATATGAAAGCAGACTGATACAAATATAATTCACAAACGTCATCGTGTTCCCTTTTGTACACACGGGCTCCAATAAAAACATGCCTCGGCCTTGGTAGGATGTTGTTAATGCATTGTCAAGTGTTATGCTATTAATCATAAAAAGACGCATTTTTAACCAATATCAGTTTACAGATATCACATGCTGATTCAAGATTTTTTTTTCTTTTTTATAGAATGTGCTTGTTGAACAGCGTGAGTTTTATACATAATCACACATGGACAAAGTGTGCATAACTATTTAAGAGAGGTCAAAGCATTGGCACACAAGGAGACGTTGCTGAAGTCGTCTTAAACAAGACAATGTTTTTCAAGAACCTTGCGTATAGGTCAAATTACGCTAAATACATTCGCTGACTTGCTGATCTACAGATAATATAAATCTATAAATAATATAAATAGTATATAGGTCAAATTACGCTAAATACATCTGCTGATCTACAGTACTATAGTCCCTAAAGAAAACTTTGTTTGCGTAGAAATGAGTGTATACCATCACCAGAATGTATTGAATATATGACATTGAGTTTAAAAGCATTGTGAATGTGTATAGGATGCACTGGAAATGATTGATTTGATCACTTTTAGTAGTTTGACCTTGTTTGAAAGTGAAAATAAAGAATGCTAAACACCGGTTTTGTCCGGGCCCGATTTGGTCCAAAATGACGGTCACCATCTTCGCCTGGTGAGTTCTTTCTTGCATAATGCATGACCCCACCTTTTCCTTGGATTGTTTTAAAGCTAGGAGGTAACTCTTTTCAATGATATATGATGTTCTACATGAGAAACGCTTAGAAAGTGTGACAATTGAGGACCGAAACTGGTCGATTTACATGGAAACAAAGAAGGATTTCTTTTTGGTGTATTGTAACCTATATGGTTATATATACCACGAATGGGTAAGTTGTTTTACCTATTACTTCACATGACTTTTCAAAGGTCGTCTGCTTAACAATTATCAGACGAAAAATTTCACCAATCTAGAAAAAAGAAAAAAATATATTGATAAAGAGTTGAAAATATTGCAATAAAAGGTGAAATTGCTCGTTTTGTGCAATTTCCCGTTTTATTGCAATGTTTTCAAAAGTCGTCTGCAACACCAGGCGTCAAAGGTAGTCTATGTGAAGTAATGGGTTAAGGTTGTTATTAGAATGGCGTTCGTAACGTTACCAATATTCCACATTGAAGAGTGGTTAGTTTATGATCAAATATCAAGCATTAAAAAAAACATCTTCTGAGGCGAAAAATACACCCACCATTCATCCCAATTGAACTGTTAGACCAAATCAAATTGTTGCCATAAATAAAGTCGTCAGGTTGTTAGGCTCCCAGTACGTCGGGCATAACAAAGCATTTAGAAATATGACACATATACCATGAGCATTGCTACGGGAAAACCAACATTATGATGAATACTTCATCCATGCTTTATATATCGAGGGCTTGGCGTGTAAACGGTTGTAACTAAAATTGGTATTTTTTGTCCAAGGTTAATCACCTCACCATAAAGTCTTTATAAGCGTTGAATCATTTTTCTTGGTAAACAATGAAAATTTAGGTGCCATTGCTCGTTCTGAGCAATGGCACCTACATTTGCATTGTTTACAAAGGGGTCAACATTGTCCCTAAACCAGGGTTTTTAAAATAGGTGTTTAGTTACAACCGTTTCACGCCAAGCCCTCGATATGTTTGCTGAAACCTTCAATGACTAATTAGCAAACAGAACAAAGAGTTTGATCGGACTTCGCTGATGCACTGACTGGTCTGGATCTACACTGATCGATAATGCAAGACAAATGAGGAGGCGGCGAATTTTGAAAACATTGTGCCGAAAGGGGGAAGCTTGCCCATATTGATAAATGCCTACTTTGCAACATAGTTTCTATCTGGATGCATTAATTACACTCTCAATTCTAGCGAATTTTTTCAATATCTATTTACATGTTCTGAAAATCGTCTGCCACATTAAATGTCCACATAAAATGCCTCTAAAGGCTCATTTCAACTCTTTCTCAAATCTACTACAGACCACTTTGTTTTTTTTCTTTGTAGCAGACGGAAAATCTCTTTAATGTTAAGTTCAATTTGAGAACACAGTTGAAGACTTTCTGCAAAAGGACAGGTTTCTCATTATAAACAATTTCTCATTTTGCCAGAACGTTTAAGCCATCGCGAAAAACCCATCCAGGCACTAACCGCGATCAATGTTGAAAAGGTCAACTACTAGATACCAACGTCGCTATAAAAGCCGGCTTTCAAAGCAAAGCTGTAGAAGCGATATTTATACCCGTTCCCGTTACATTTCTCCCTATTTTCTCTTGACTTCGACCCGAAGTCACAAGCAGTATACCAGAGCGGAGTCTGTAACATCACTGGGAACCACCGGGGTTTTAATAACAGGAAAATGGAAATATTTTTATAAATGCGAAGTTATTGTGCTTAATTTTGCGATTTTAAAAATATATTAAGGGGAAAAAAAGGACGCGCATGCGCAGACAATTGTTTGCAATAGTTTTGGGAGATCGAGGTCAACACATTGGGAAAAGTTTTTTTTGTTTTCGTTTAACGTATTTAACTAAAAAACTATTGTTATCATATATTTATATCATATATTAAAAGCGGGTTTCGTGTTTTTCGAAACAAACAGTATTTCTTTAGCCATAAAATGCTGATTCCCGCGCTAACATCGAACTGCTGCATCTTGCAGCACCTCTTGTACTGTATAGTGTACCGAAAATAGTTCTCGTATATTGTATGGACCAAGATACAACAATCCCAGTACCGACACATTTTGTATTTGATCACTGTCACGATATTCAACAAACTCTGATAAAACAAATGCAACACCATGTTAACATTAGGAACGTCGAGTATTGGTGTTAAGTTTTTGCCACACCACAGCACGAAACACCTATTAATAGGAGGATTTACTCCTTTTCCACATGCAGACGCTTTCTGACTTCACTACGGCAGACCGTATTTGTAAACAATGTGACAGAAAGAGAATTTGTTCATATTGAGTAATTTCTCCTTTTGTCGCACTGTTTGAAACTGTTTTTTATAATAATACTATAATATTAATGGTATAATAATACCATTGTATATTTGAAACTGTTTTCAATAATACTACTATTATACTCATGGTATAATAATGCCATTGTATATTTGAAACTGTTTACAATATTAATACTATAATATTAATGGTATAATAATTTCATTCTATATTTGTTTCTCTTTTCGATAATAACACTTTCATTTAAAAACAAGAAAAGTCTTTAAAAAAGATAAACGGCGATCAATATGAGAAAACACTAATAAAAGCAATATTATTTGACTTGAATATCAGAAAGGTTTTGTTAATAATCAAAACAATCAGTAATTTTTCATGAATTATTTCTTCGACATTATTCATTAAAATACAACATTTGATTGGTCTACAAGCTGGATTATTTGTTTAACATCTAGGTCAAAACCCACGTTAACCAGCTATCGCCGAAAAAGATTTCCCATATATTAACCGAAATGTATTCATAGCCTTCTTCTGCAGATTTCTTGTTAAACGTTCCCGGCGAGTGCGAGTATAGCGAGCTGAACGCTTGCATTTAAACATTAATTATTCACCAACATGCGCTAACGAGAACATCAAGAACACGGTAGACGGACGTGCAATCCGATCTTTATATTCACTGCTAACAGATTGTTTAGGGGGGGTAACATTATGACTAATGCGCTTATGTACGGATAACTTACACGTATACTTGTAATTAAACCTTTATTGCCTCATACGACAATTCTGTAGCAGAGGACTTTGAACATATGTTGTCAAAGAATAGAAAATCTCTATAATTAAATGGATAACCTATGACTAGAAGTGGAAAAACATGGTGGCAAAAGGAGAAATTGCACGTTTTGTGCAATTTCTTCTTTTGTCACTATGTTTTCAAAAAGCCGTCTGCTGCAGAGGCGTCAGAAAGCGTCTATATGAGGGAAAGGGTTAAACTTTCCCGGCGAGTGCGATTATAACGAGCGGTCTTTTAACATTAATTATTCACCAACATGCGCTAACGAGAACACCAAGAACACGGTAGACGGACGTGCAATCCGATCTTTATATTCACTGGTAACAGATTGTTTAAGATTGTTAAAGGGGTGTTGAGGGTAGGGGGATAGCATTACGACTAATGCGCTTGTGTACGGATAACTTACACATATACTTGTAATTAAACCTTTCCCTTATACGACATTTCTGCAGCAGACGACTTTGAACATATTTTGTCAAAAAATAGAAAATCTCCATCATTGAATGGATAACCTATGACTAGAAGTGGAAAAACATGGTGGCAAAAGGAGAAATTGCACGTTTTGTGCAATTTCTTCTTTTGTCACTATGTTTTCAAAAAGCCGCCTGCTGCAGAGGCGTCAGAAAGCGTCTATATGAGGGAAAGGGTTAAACTTTCCCGGCGAGTGCGATTATAACGAGCTGTCTTTTAACATTAATTATTCACCAACATGCGCTAACGAGAACACCAAGAACACGGTAGACGGACGTGCAATCCGATCTTTATATTCACTGGTAACAGATTGTTTAAGATTGTTAAAGGGGGTGTTGAGGGTAGGGGGATAGCATTACGACTAATGCGCTTGTGTACGGATAACTTACAAATATACTTGTAATTAAACCTTTCCCTTATACGACATTTCTGCAGCAGACGACTTTGAACATATTTTGTCAAAAAATAGAAAATCTCCATAATTGAATGGATAACCTATGACTAAAAGTGGAAAACATGGTGGCAAAAGGAGAACTTGCTCGTTTTGAGCAATTTCTTCTTTTGTTACTATGTTTTCAAAGAGCCGTCGTCTGCTGCATAGGCGTCAGAAAGCGTCTATATGAGGGATATGGTTAATTAACCTTGTAAAGTACGTGATAAGACTTGTGATTCGGCGTTAAACACCCAAACAAACACATACAATCTATTGTAATGTGTTCATGGCTATAATGTCAATTATTGCTGCCTGAATATAATACACATAATCTGCTACGATGGTAGTTCATACTAAATATCTTTTTGCGGCTTAAGGTATTTTCGCATCGAATAACGGCGATGACTTTTAAATCTCATATATATATATATTTAGAGATGGGAATTGAGATTTCTCTTATAATGGTTACACATAATTGATTCGGATGGTTATTGTGTTTGATAGAAAACTATTGTACAAATAATATATAGGAGAGGCGCTCTCCGAAAATCAAACATAAGGCATGTGTGACCAGAGTCAATCCAGATCAGCTGATGCATCAATGGTTTCAAAATAATTTTGTAAAGCATTTTCCAGGTAGTTATTTTTCCACACGTGTTTCAATTACATTAAGGTAGGGTTTCGAAGAGTAACGGCGGTGTTTGATATAAAATCTACAAATTTCACGAATTCTAAAGATCCAGTATTGGTACTGACTAGGCTGCAGTTGGAAGAAATGAAAGTCCGTTCGCTCTTAATCTATTGTTGCCTGAGTTGATTTGACTTTAATTGGGATTCGCTAGGTATCCCTTATTGTCAGGATTTTCCAAACCGGCTTTTCCAAACCGAAGGGCCGATTCCAAGCTATGCAGCTAGCAAAAAAACGCGTTTTCTGTCCAAATGTTTGTAAAGCGGTAGTATTCGAAAGCGATTTTATTGCACCATCTGATAGAGCTATTCACGAGCAACACATAGGTTTTTTTACGCAAAGGCGAATCCCACGTCGCCTACCGGCTTGTACTAAAATGGGTCTACAAGTTTGGAAAAGGTTAAGCTAACTAAGGTAAACACATGTTTTATGAGTTAATATTAAAAAATAATTATAAACGTGATTTGAAGAACGTGATAAATAATTGATTTCAGTTACAGTAAGAAGGCTTAAATATTGACTTACATAATATATAGTTGAGCCTTTCCACACAAAACAAACAAACATTGTGGGCGCTGCGCAACGTATCGACCCGGATCAGCCTATGCATGCCACGCAAGCTAATCCGGACTGAAACTTTTCTGCTCCTGTGGGTTTCTGTTTCATGAATCATTATTCTTTACCCCTGAAACGAAATGTGTCTGCCTGGATTAGCCTGCGCGGACTTGTATATATATATAGTATGACTGAGCAGATGTATATGATGATCTGAATCCACTCTGTTTAGAATTGCCAACTTGAACATTTGTCTTACGGCGGTATTAATTAAATGATATGATTGACACATACAGAACCGTTTTGTATGCGCTTATCCGTGTTTAATCATCATCCGTGTAGTCTTGTATAAAGGTGTGAGAAGAATAGCATCAATCCTGTCCGCCGAGATATTACCTTACCTATTAGACGCAGCTTCAAACCAATACAAACAAATAAACAAACAAAAGTATTGTACACAACATTTTTTTTTCATCAGGAAAAGGGTCCAACCTCTATCTCAAAAACATTTGAGCCGTCCCACGAGAAAACCAACATAATGGACTCCGCGTAATGTATTGAACCTGATCATCCTGCGCAATCCGCGCAGGCTAATCCAGGCCTCAGAGATATAAAGGTATAGAGTAATGATTCCTGAAAGAGAAAATCCACTGGAGGCGAAAAGTGTCTGTCCGGGTAAGCCTGCGCGGCATGCTTTAGCTCATCCGGGTCGATACTTTACGCAGAGGCCATAATGCTGGTTTTCTCGCGTGACGTCTCATTTGTATTCCTTGTATTATCATGCTTTCTGTTTGTTGACCAGATATCATGAAAATCCCCCATTACTCTTGACTCGTTATCTCTCCGATGACAGTTGCTAATTACACGTAATTGAGACGTGGAAAGCTTTATTTTTTTAGGGAGGGCACTCGTTTCCGACCTCCGTTCTGATTTGTAAACGTATGGTATAGTTGAAATGTTTATAAATATCAGACATGTTTATAAATATCAGATTAAAGATGTACCTTCGTTTTAAATAAAACTCTGTGTTTCATGAATTGATAAATTCAATGATTTATTAGAGATTAACGTTTTCTTTATATACCTTTACACTTATTATTCTCCATCTCGTCAAATGGCAAGGTCAATGTCATAGAGATAGAGAGAGAGGAGAGTTAGATAGATGAGAGAGAGAGAGAGAGAGAGAGAGAGAGAGAGAGAGAGAGAGAGAGAGAGAGAGAGAGAGAGAGAGAGAGAGAGAGAGAGAGAGAGAGAGAGAGAGAGAGAGAGAGAGAGAGAGAGAGACAGAGAGAGACAGACAGAGAGAGAGAGACAGAGAGAGAGAGACAGAGAGAGAGAGACAGAGAGAGAGAGAGACAGAGAGAGAGAGAGACAGAGAGAGAGAGAGACAGAGAGAGAGAGACAGAGAGAGAGACAGAGAGAGAGAGACACACACACAGAGACAGAGACAGAGACAGAGACAGAGACACACACAGAGACAGAGACACACACACAGACAGAGACAGAGACAGAGGCAGAGGCAGAGACAGAGACAGAGGCAGAGACAGAGGCAGAGGCAGAGGCAGAGGCAGAGGCAGAGGCAGAGGCAGAGGCAGAGGCAGAGGCAGATAAAGAGACAGAGACAGAGACAGAGAGTGACATGATTAAAAAAGTGAACGGTCATGCATTATTCGGCAAAAACCAAATGGAATTACTCGTCTTTGAAATCCCCCAAAACACGCGGATAGGGAATGTCAATTATTTCCTGTCTCTATTCCTAGTTACCAAGGGGATAACTTCTATTATGTTAGCCTGAGTTAAGTGCATGTTACAAATCAAATAGAAGAGAAGTGTGTGCCGTCTAACGGTGGCTTCTGAACCAACCATACCCTTCTCCAATCGGTAACTTAGTCAAACATGGCTAACAATTTCTAAGTAACGTCAGTAACAGTTAATGCATGCAGCGCTAACGGCTTGTTTTGCTTGAATGGTATTTTACGACATTTCCAAGAGTGTTCCGGTTATATTAATGCATTTGTTAGGTAATCAAGTAGTACTAACTGTATCATTTAACCTGTTACCGATGCAATGATGTCCCAGGTATTCCTTACTGCTAAGAAGGAAAGCAATAATTACGTTTTAAAACAGTATTTTGTATTATGCGACTGGTGGGGGGAGGGGGACGAATCTTCCGCTCAAAAATCCCATTTTCTTACTGCTGGAGATACCGATGATACTTGCACCGTGTGCTGTGCCTTGTGGGTAACACTGTTCCTTCCGGACGACAACATTTCCAGGAATCTTCTTAGAGTAAAATGCTTTTTAAACGTTTATAATTTATCATTAGACTGCTGGAACAGATGATGTGGAGTCCGTGCCACCAGTGTAGACCAGGATCTTCACTGTTTGCTGGCAACATGTTTTACATTGATTTTCATAGACTTGACCAAGTAAGCTTGAAATATATGTATTGGAATGATACATCTGAAC
>JASEVX010000015.1:11328943-11402376 GCA_031761405.1 Serripes groenlandicus
TCCGAAAAATCAAACATAAGGCATGTGTGACCAGAGTCAATTCCAGATCGAAGCTGAGATGCATCAATGGTTTCAAAATAATTTTGTAAAGCATTTTTCCAGGTAGTTATTTTTTCCACACGTGTTTCAATTTACATTAAAGGTAGGGATTCGAAGAGTAACGGCGGTGTTTGATATAAAATCTACAAATTTTCAGCGAATTTCTAAAGATCCAGTATTGGTACTGACTAGGCTGCAGTTGGAAGAAATGAAAAGTCCGTTCGCTCTTAATCTATTGTTGCCTGAGTTGATTTGACTTTAATTAGGGATTCGCTAGGTATCCCTTATTGTCAGGATTTTCCAAACCGGGCTTTTCCAGAACCGAAGGGCCGATTCCAAGCTATGCAGCTAGCAAAAAAAACGCGTTTTCTGTCCAAATGTTTGTAAAGCGGTAGTATTCGGAAAGCGATTTTATATGCACCATCTGATAGAGCTATTCACGAGCAACACATAGGTTTTTTTACGCAATAAAGGCGAATCCCACGTCGCCTACCGGCTTGTACTAAAAATGGGTCTACAAGTTTGGAAAAGGTTAAGCTAACTAAGGTAAACACATGTTTTATGAGTTAATATTAAAAAATAATTATAAACGCTGATTTGAAGAACGTGAATAATAATTGATTTCAGTTACAGTAAGATAGGCTTAAATATTGACTTACATAATATTATAGTTGAGCCTTTCCACACAAAACAAACAAACATTGTGGGCGACTGCGCAACGTATCGACCCCGGATCAGCCTATGCATGCCACGCAAGCTAATCCGGACTGAAACTTTTCTGCTCCTGTGGGGTTTCTGTTTCATGAATTCATTATTCTTTACCCCTGAAACGAAATGTGTCTGCCTGGGATTAGCCTGCGCGGACTTGTATATATTATTAGTATGACTGAGCAGGATGTATATGATGATCTGAATCCACTCTGTTTAGAATTGCCAACTTGAACATTTGTCTTTACGGCGGTATTAATTAAATGATATGATTGACACATACAGAACCGTTTTGTATGCGCTTATCCGTGTTTAATCATCATCCGTGTAGTCTTGTATAAAGGTGTGAGAAGAATAGCATCAATCCTGTCCGCCGAGATATTACCTTACCTATTAGACGCAGCTTCAAAACCAATACAAACAAATAAACAAAACAAAAGTATTGTACACAACATTTTTTTTTTCATCAGGAAAAGGGTCCAAACCTCTATCTCAAAAAACATTTGAGCCGTCCCACGAGAAAACCAACATAATGGACTCCGCGTAATGTATTGAACCTGATCATCCTGCGCAATCCGCGCAGGCTAATCCAGAGCCTCAGAGATATAAAGGTATAGAGTAATGATTCCTGAAAGAGAAAAATCCACTGGAGGGCGAAAAGTGTCTGTCCGGGTAAGCCTGCGCGGCATATGCTTTAGCTTCATCCGGGTCGATTACTTTACGCAGAAGAGGCCATAATGCTTGGTTTTTCCTCGCGCGTGACGTCTCATTTGTATTCCTTGTATTATCATGCTTTCTGTTTGTTGACCAGATATCAATGAAAATCCCCCATTATCCTTGACTCGTTATCTCTCCGATGACAGTTGCTAATTACACGTAATTGAGACGTGGAGAAGCTTTATTTTTTTTAGGGAGGGGCACTCGTTTCCGACCTCCGTTCTGATTTGTAAACGTAATGGTATAGTTGAAATGTTTATAAATATCAGAACATTGTTTATAAAATATCAGATTAAAGATGTGTACCTTCGTTTTAAATAAAACTCTGTGTTTCATGAATTGATTAAATTCAAATGATTTATTAGGAGATTAACGTTTTCTTTATATACCTTTACACTTATTATTCTCACATCTCGTCAAATGGCAAAGGTCAATGTCATAGAGATAGAGAGACGAGGAGGAGTTAATAGATTGAGAGAAGAGAGAAGAGTGAGAGAAGAGAGAGAGATGAAGAGAGAGAAGAGAGAAAGCGAGGAGAAAGAGAGGAGATAGAGAGAGAGAGAGAGAAGAGAGAAGAGAGAGAGAGAAGAGAAGACGAGAGGAGAGAGAGAGAGAGACGAGAGAGACAGAGAGAGAGAGAGACAGAGAGAGAGGAGACAGAGAGAGAGAGACAGAGAGAGAGAGAAGTACAGAGAAGAGAGAGAGACAGAGAGAGAGAGAGACAGAGAGGAGAGAGACAGAGAGAGAGACAGAGAGGAGAGAGGACACACACACAGAGACAGAGACAGAGACAGAGACAGAGACACACACAGAGACAGAGACACACACACAGACAGAGACAGAGACAGAGGCAGAGGCAGAGACAGAGACAGAGGCAGAGACAGAGGCAGAGGCAGAGGCAGAGCAGCAGAGGGCAGAGGCAGAGGCAGAGGCAGAGGCAGAGGCAGATTAAAGAGACAGAGACAGAGACAGAGAGTTGACATGATTAAAAAAGTGAACGGTCCATGCATTATTCGGCAAAAAACCAAATGGAATTACTCGTCTTTGAAATCCCCCAAAACACGCGGATAGGGGAATGTCAATTATTTCCTGTCTCTATTCCTAGTTACCAAGGGGATAAACTTCTATTATGTTAGCCTGAGTTAAGTGCATGTTACAAATCAAATAGAAGAGAAGTGTGTGCCGTCTAAACGGTGGCTTCTGAACCCAACCATACCCTTCTCCAATCGGTAACTTAGTCAAACATGCTAACAATTTCTAAGTAACGTCAGTAACAGTTAATGCATGCAGCGCTAACGGCTTGTTTTGCTTGAATGGTATATTTACGACATTTCCAAGAGTGTTCCGGTTATATTAATGCAATTTGTTAGGTAAATCAAAGTAGTACTAACTGTATCATTTAACCTGTTACCGATGCACTGATGTCCCAGGTATTCCTTACTGCTAAGAAGGAAAGCAAATAATTACGTTTTTAAAACAGTATTTTGTATTATGCGACTGGTGGGGGGAGGGAGGACGAAATCTTCCCGCTCAAAAATCCCATTTTCTTACTGCTGGAGATACCGATGATACTTGCACCGTGTGCTGTGCCTTGTGGGGTAACACTGTTCCTTCCGGACGACAACATTTCCAGGAATCTTCTTAGAGTAAAATGCTTTTTAAACGTTTATAATTTATCATTAGACTGCTGGAACAGATGATGTGGAGTCCGTGCCACCAGTGTAGACCAGGATCTTCACTGTTTGCTGGCAACATGTTTTACATTGATTTTCATAGACTTGACCAAGTAAGCTTGAAATATATGTATTGGAATGATACATCTGAACTAGTAATTTTCACAATAAGGTGGTTTTCTTTCTAAATTGTATTAATATGTTGTCATCCATGTCTGTTAATCATAATTTATCTTGTTAACTTGGTTAAACTAGATTCAGTATCAAAGGACCATCACATTAGTTACATGTATCAACCTTCTAAATGTATTTACCTTGTTTGAAAACCATCAGTTGAAACATGTTCATTATCATGTATGTTAATTATGTATGTTATGCACAATGAGCTTGAAAACCATCAGTTGAAATATGTTCATTTTCATGTATATTAATTATGTATGTTATGCACAATGAGCTTGAAAACCATCAGTTGCAATATGTTCATTATCATGTATGTTAATTATGTATGCTATGAACAATGAGCTTGAAAACCATCAGTTGAAATATGTTCATTATCATGTATGTTAATTATGTATGTTATGCACAATGAGCTTGAAAACCATCAGTTGAAATATGTTCATTTTCATGTATATTAATTATGTATGTTATGCACAATGAGCTTGAAAACCATCAGTTGAAATATGTTCATTATCATGTATGTTAATTATGTATGTTATGCACAATGAGCTTGAAAACCATCAGTTGAAATATTTCATTATCATGTATATTAATTATGTATGTTATGCACAATGAGCTTGAAAACCATCAGTTGAAATATGTTCATTATCATGTATATTAATTATGTGTGTTATGTATGTTATGCACAATGAGCTTGAAAACCATTAGTTGAAATATGTTCATTATCATGTATATTAATTATGTATGTTATGCACAATGAGCTTGAAAACCATCAGTTGAAATATGTTCATTATCATGTATATTAATTATGTATGTTATGCCTACTGAGTTTGAAAACATCAATTAAAATATGTTAATTGTCATGTATATTAATTATGTATGTTATGTTATGCCCACTGAGTATGAAAACCACCAATTGAAATATGTTCATTATCATGTATTTTAATTATGTATGTTATGCACAATGAGCTTTATGCTGGTGTTGTAAATAAACTTATGTTCTGTTCTGTATAACATTATAAATCCATTTTAAGATTTCAGAATCGAAAGGGTTAAAATTGAATTCTCCCGACAGTGTTTAACCCGCAAGCAAAACATATCGCTTCAACATAAGCTAGTCGGCGAAAACATAGTAATGGTAAATTGAAATTGATGTATAAAACGACTGAAGACTCGAAATAGAGGTTCATTTGATTAGATCTATGTTACCCAAAATCGAGTCGGAACTTTTTTATTTTACTAAAGAAACTGTGGTCCATATTACTTTTTTTCTACTAAAGAAACTGTGGTACATATTACTTTTTTTGTTTACTAAAGAAACTGTGGTACATATTACTTTTTTTTTTTACTAAAGAAACTGTGGTACATATTACTTTTTTTTTTTACTAAAGAAACTGTGGTACATATTACTTGTTTTTTTTACTAAAGAAACTGTGGTCCATATTACTTTCTTTTTTTTACTAAAGAAACTGTGGTACATATTACTTTCTTTTTTTACTAAAGAAACTGTGGTCCATATTACTTTCTTTTTTTAAATAAAGAAACTGTGGTGCATATTACTTTCTTTTTTTTACTAAAGAAACTGTGGTCCATATTACTTTTTTTTTTTACTAAAGAAACTGTGGTCCATATTACTCTTTTTTATCGATGATTTTGTAATTTTAACAAAATATACTTCACATATTTATTTTTCAAGAATGAAATTGATCTAAATTATAAGGATTCTTTCCAGATATAATTCATTTTGTCCGTTTTAGAAGAAACTTAGGGCCGGAAGTAATGGCTGCCCTCCTTGGCGCTCAGGTTTGCGGGGTTAATATTATGACTGACTGGTTGGTGTTACTAGTAACCTACCCGGAAAAAGCCGTGATATAACTAAAACACGTTGAGGCGGCGTAAACACGTAACAATCGATCGATTACTTTAGCACTAGCGTGCTATAAGCGGGTTACTACGGCAGCTCTAAAGGGACACACACGAATATTATTTTATCTCGTGCGCACGAGATATTATCTCGTGCGCACAAGATACTACTTTGTGGTAACGAGATAAGTATCTCGTGCGCACGAGATACTAAGTCGTGCGAACGAGATACTATCTTGTGCGCAAGAGATAAAAAAATAATCGTATGTAATTTATAAAAAGGTGTGTGTCCCTTTAAAGCTGCCGTAGGCAGCTCTAAAGGGACACACACGATTTTTGCTATCTCGTGCGCACGAGTAACTATGTCGTGCGAACTTGCTATCTCGTGCGCACGAGTAACTATGTCGTGCGAACGAGATAATATCTCTTGCGCACGAGATACTAAGTCGTGCGAACGAGATACTATCTCGTGCGCACGAGATAAAAAAAAATTCGTATGTAATTTATAAAAATGTGTGTGTCCTTTTAGAGCTGCCGTAGGTTACTTCAAGTGGTTACGAATTCCGGTATTTATATTAAATGACACGTATATTTAGCAAAAACCTTTTTAAAGTGCCGGGAATATGTATTGCATCGAAAATGGGACATAAATATAGGATCCATCAGGAGTTTTCTTTGGAGATCAAGATTTCTTAAATGAGTCTAGAAAAAGACGGTTATTAACCGAGCCTCTTGGCGAGGTTAATAACTCTCTTTTTCGAGACGAATTTAAGAAATCTTCTCCAAAGAAAAACGAGTGATGGATTCTTTTTATCACCTAAACAGTGTGTTTTAATGAAAAATATTGACGACATCAAAACAAAGACCGAATAACCTATTCTTCATGAGAACTTGTGATTCACCGCATAAAAAAGTAGTCCTCATCATTTTTGAATAAGAAGAAAAAAACAACAATGTTTTAAACAATTAAGACTCGTTATTTATTCAAAATAACGTATTATTGCATTTTTCAATGTGTACAATTTAACAACTTAACAATAAACATAATAAAGATAAAGGTCAAAATGACGTCATCAGTAGTCGCGAGTGTATGACGTGTTTTTGTTATCACACATGTTGGATATCGTTGTTCCGTGATTTGTTCTCAACTTGAAAATAAGGGTATTTATGTGATAAAATATATTACGACATTTTGCATCATCCGAACAACTGATTTTCTCCTTTGGGAAATATTTTAAATAGGAAAATACTTTTCTCTTCACCGTATGATCCCGTCAATGGGAAAAAGGTACAAGTTTGCTTTTCTGAATATTGTAGTTTTAGATCAGCCGTAACATCTATTTTGTCGTATTGTAATCTATATATGTTGACAGAAGCTTTTCAACTACCTTATGTAAGTAATATGTGAACAGGGATTTTGATCAGACAGTGGAGATGTAAAGGCTGAGCTGGATATACTAAAGCACTTTTGTACTTTTTCACACACCTTTGCTTATATGTAAAATGTTATCTTACGCGTGTGACGGATGGGTCATAAACAAAACGAAATAGAACATAAAATCCAGAATTCAAAAGTTGACTGCTGTCGAAACAAGACAACTTACTAAATATATAATAAAGGCTATTTATGTCACAATACACCAAATAAATCCCTTCTTTGTTTCCATGTAAACGACCAGTTTCAGACCTCAATTGTCATACTTTCTAAGCGTTTCTCATGTTTATCATTGAAAAGAGTTACCTCTTTGGAGGACCTAATCGGGCCCGGACACAACCGGATTATAGAATTTTTACTTTCACTTTCAAACCAGATCAAAATACTAAAAGTGACTAAATCAATTATTTCAAGTGCATCCTATACACAGTTGCAATGAATTTAAACTCAATTCGAACGGACAAACGGAGGTTCGATGATCACAATAGCTGACACAGTGTATTGAGTTAAACTCTGATGTCTGCCGGCATTGTACTCGCTTATAAGACGCCTGTGAAAACGCAATTTTACAATCCCCATAAACAAAAAATACCCTTATTAAAGTCCTTCCCCTCATTGTTTGATTGATTTGAGATTAACGCCATTTTCAACAATAATTGATTTATACCACTCCATCTACTTCACCATTTAACGTTATCCGTATCTTTTCGACGATGGCTGATTAACGTGGGTTTTGACCTAGATGTTAAACAAATGATCTGGATTGTATATATATGAACTAAAACATTTATAAACCAAATATAAACCAAATATTACATATTTAACGTTATCGTTTTCTGTCATTCTAATAAGTAAGATAAAAGATCAAATAATATGTCCCATTTCTTAGTGTTTTCTCATATTGATCGCCGTTTATCTTTATTAAAGATATTTCTTTTTCCCATTTAAAACATCACCACAATGGCTGCCCCAATAGGCGCATTGTGACCATTTCAGAAATGTTGCATAGGTTATGGATTGTGTTTCCTAAAACGAAAACAAACATTAATGGATTTATTTTTGTATTAAGTATAGAAGCAGAACTGTGAACGATCGTAAGATTTGTCACATGGACATTAGCATAAATAAACGGGGCAGGCAGTCAAGAAAAGCGGACACCTTTCTTCAAATAGTACGGATAATATTTTTGTTTGTGCTTTAACCGAAAGAAGAAGTAATCATTCTTGTCAAAGGTGCTATATAGACTATAAATTCCACCTAAACGCTATCTATTTTGTGAGACAAAAAGAACAATTCATTGAAATTGATGAATAAAAGCACTGTGGAATGTTGATAGAGAATGATTACTTCTGATCGTAGAAAACCGAAAATCGATCAGAGACGTAATGTTCAGCGTCATAATAGAACGGGCCTCTCTCGCTAGAATTGTGAGTCGTGTATTTTATACAATGGACTCGTGAAAGCTCGAAGTCAAAGGGGACACGTAAAATTACTTCGAGATATCAACCAATAGTAAACCAGTGATCAAGTCATAACAATAAAACACCACATCAGCAGTTCTGATGTCCCTATTAAGCTATCAGAAATGCTGTTACTCTATTTTCAAAAGAAATATCCTTTTGAGGAATCGGTTCGAGTTAAAAGATGTGTTCGATTTATCGCGAGTTCCCTGTATTACGTCACAAGGGAGGATACCCAGAATGATCAGACATCGCTTTAAATGTGCTGAACTCCAGAGTATAGATAGTATAGTAATAATTTAACTTTCCAGTGCAATACATATCTACATATTGATCGTGTATGCTTCATTTTTACTGGGTAGACATACCTAGAAAGCCAAATTCTGTACATTTTCATGACTTTCAGTTTACTGTTTTTTCAACATTTACTGCCAAAATAGTTTTTCAATGTTGTCATTATTATAATATTTGCAGAAAGTTCACTATTTCAATAGTGTAAACTACATCTGGAGCTCAGCATCTTTAAAGTGGTATGCTGCTCATTTATTGTATGTGCTGAAGTTTCAACATTACAAATTGTTTATCTCCATCTGGAGTTCAGCATCTTTAAAGTGGTATGCTGCTCATTTATTGTATGTGCTGAAGTTTCAACATTCCAAATTGTTTATCTCCATCTGGAGTCCAGCATCTTTAAAGTGGTATGCTGCTCATTTATTGTATGTGCTGAAGTTTCAACATTCCAAATTGTTTATCTCCATCTGGAATTCAAGCATCTTTAATGTGGTGACAGCGAGATGTGTATTTAATTACATGTGTGGGTTCGAGTGCAATTGTCTCACATCAACCCTCTCGCCACATACATACACTTTTTACCGCATCTGCAGCAGACGACTGCATGATAGGCAATTTATCCTCTGGTCAACACATGTTTTCAACTCTTTTCAATAACTATAGTTACATTTATAGAGATTCATCGCATTTTTTACCAGATATTTTAAAAAGTTGTCTGCTGCAGATTTGTTGGTTGTGGGAAAGAGTAGATACTTTGTATCTTTCAATTAATGTAGATGAAATAGGGGGAATGCCATAAAGACATATTATACTGTCTACATGTTTAAGACAGTAATGCAGTAATGTCGTAAATGTCTGTATAATAATTTATAACGAAACCCACTTATATTGTTCATGTAGCTACAAGCTACCAGATATTTGATAGTACATTGACCTGAAATACAGCAAAGCACATATATATTTCAATACATTATGATAATTATAACTACTTAGTCGGTTGATCGTTAAGATTTTCGGTTCGTTATTAAAGGCCGTGGTAGAGTGTCTGCATCGGTTAGGGGAGGCGGTTGGTTCTATCACCGTTCGAATCACACTAAAGACATTAATACTAATGGCAGTAATGACCTTCCATCCTTAAGTGTGTGGCAACGATAACGATTGACTCATTGGTGTCAGGATACATGGAACAATAGTACTGATAACTTACTGATAACTTACACAGAAAACGTCGTGATATAATTGACATGTGTAGAAGGCAGCAAAAACCACCATACAAACGCATAGTTATTCAAGTAGCGCTGCACTGATGACGGCCGAGTGCTCCCCGGGTTCAGCGTAGTAGGTACGGTTTTTCTGCGGAGTAGGCAAAACTCCAAAATTCCCAACCCGCCTGTCTGGCGCTGATGACGGCCGAGTGCTCCTCGGGTTCTTCGTAGGAGGTACGGGATTTCTGCGGAGTAGGCAAGCTCCAAAACTCCCAACCCGCCAGCCCGGAGCTGATGACGGCCGATAGCTCCCCGGGTAAAACTTGAAAGAATGCATATTGTAATGTTGTAGACTACAGACTGAACCGATGACTATTTTATTCCGTTAAATTTAAATCTGTTGTTGAACCAGGATACATTAAAACGGTATCACTTAAATCTTCCTTTGGAATTTTATGACATCTATAAATGGCTTTTTCGCCGACGAATGTCCTGATATTCAAAGATTCGCCGAAAGTATGTCTGGCTGCATTTCAAACGTAATCCGTTAAAACGCACTAATGTACGAATAACGAGGCTGCTGTGCGGGTAACCCTTTATTTTAGAATTGTCTTGTCTAGTTTTACATTTGGAAGAGTCCATAGAAATGCTTTAGGAATATCAAGGTAGAGATAATGAGAAGGGCAGCGCCAACTGGCCTGCAAATACAAAATCAGTTCCACGCGTAAACGTGTTTAACAACTGCATATATGATTCGACAAAATATCGCCAGGCATCATATGAGTAAAAATTCATTTGTGAATTTTATAAAAAGTGTTGAAATGTATCTTCGACCCTTAGCAGACCATTATTTTTTTTTGAAATTGTTAGCTCATGATCTTTGACCAAGGTCGGTAAAAGTCGTACAAGCACCATCAATCTCAGATAGACGTATGAATGTGATGTCTGATAAAAGTAAAGGCTACAGTTATTGTGTCGTTTCGTACAGACATTAGGCTATTTAACGCAATCAGTGGCTATCGGAACTAAAGCAACTTTGGCGTAGGGGCGTAGCTCCCTTTAGGCACCGTAGGCACGTGCTTACACATTTGTTCTCAAAATGCCCCCAAAATGCAGTTGCGGCGATAGACATCTGCGTATTGTATCGACCAGATCAGCCTGCGCTGTCCGCGCAGACTGATCTGGCCGACACATTCCGTCTTAGGGGAATAGATGTATAGAGTAGTAATTCCTGAAACAGAAAATCCACAGGAAGCGAAAAGTGTCTATCCGGGTAGGCCTGTCCGGCATGCTTAGGCTGATCCGGGTCGATCCTTTACGCTGACGGTCCACAATGTTATCGCAAAGCTACGTCCCTGGTCAGTGAAACGCCAACTTGCCCAAGTACTCTTAACTTTTGTCTGAAGTATATATGAACACATTCCGCCAACACACGAAAGTGTTACTGTCGTACGGACGTATATTCTGTCAATGGCCACCCTTAATGAAAGATGAAGGTTTTTTTACTGAATGTACTGTGGTACCCACAAACCATTCTCGGAATATTATCAATAATGTTATAAACATGATGTCAACAGGGTAATATCAGATTGAGAAAATTATTATTAGTTTTAAGTAACTTGTTTTCTAATCCATACCAGAGACATAGATAAGAGGGATAAGCAACTGCACCTGTACACCTGTTATCTGGTTAAAATATCACATGGAGAAATAAAATTGTCAAAATGTTCCCATTTTGTAGCAAATAAAACTTTAAGGTCCCATTTGACACATACACAAAACATACATATTCCGAAAGCTTAAAATTTCAACTAAAGTTAGAGATATAATGAACAACTCAACTGGAATGTCTTTATATTTTGAATACTGACTTGTTTAAAAGACACAGATATTGTGATTTCTGAATTATATTAATTTAATTCCAAAAACTAATAGACTGACATTATTTATAAGAATAAGATAGTATCAAAACGTGCAGTAAATCAAAATATCTTTATCTACAGCAATAGAAGAATGTTTAGACTTCCAGAAAATAATTGAGTTTTACTTGCTACAAATGCTGGGACGAGTGATATTTTAGTATACAACTTACTTACTTATCCCTCTTATCTACGTCCCTGTCCATACTGATAAATACATCTATAGTACACTGTATGTATAATTTACGGTGTAGCCATCGTACTATCGCGCTGTCAACAAGCACACGCGATGCCACGACAGCACGATGACACGATGGTGATGACACGATGACACGATGACACGATGGTGATGGTACGATGACACGATGGTGATGACACGATAGCACGATGACGATGACGCGATGACACGATGACACGATGATGATGGAGCGATTATACGATGGCACGATGACGATGACGCGATATTACATCGCGTCATCGTCATCGTGCCATCGTGCCATCACCATCGTGTCATCGTACCATCACCATCGTGTCATCGTGATATCGTGGCATCGCGTATGCGCGATAGCACGATGGCCCTAACGGAATACTGGTGTACCGTTAGGGCCATCGTGCTATCGCGCTGTCAACAAGCACACGCGATGCCACGATAGCATGATGACACGATGGTGATGACACGATGACACGATGACACGATGGTGATAGTACGATGACACGATGGTGATGACACGATAGCACGATGACGATGACGCGATATCACAATGACACGATGGCCCTAACGGAACACCGTAATAATTAACTTTTAAATTGCTATGTTAAATTCATGTGAATAGAAACTGGTGTTTGAACTAAGAAAACTCAGTGACGTCAGTCCGGATTACGCGCACGTTCCTCTATATGACAGTACGTGTTTATATGTTGTTTGTTGTTGTTTCTGTGAGTTTTTCTTGTCGCTTAAAAGAAATCCCCACTAGACGGATGTATTTTTTTCTTTTAAAAAAGTGATAAATTTCAATATGCCATGCTACGGCCTCGATATGTTACACTGGAGAAGTGACAGCACTAATGTGGACAGGAATGAGGGACATTAATGATAATTATATTATCTCCGTTGTCAGATAAAGACCAAGGAAGACCAAATAGTTGGTAGGTCCTTTTAGTTGGAATTCTTTGTCTTTATCGCTATTTCGCAATGAGATATTACAATTACTCTGTACACATTATTCATAAATGTGTTAATTAAAGTGATGATTCAAAAAAGAAAATTTACATAGCAGTGTTTAAAGAAAACAAATGTGGAATTACTAATCAATCATATAACAGTTGGCCAAGAAAATGCAATTATAAGTGCACCATCCAGTGCAAAGAAAACAATGATAAAAACAGAGGAAACCTAATGATAGGACCTAGCTAGATGTAGAGAGTATTAAAGGGAGATAACTGACCGATGTCTCCAATTGGATTAACTCTTTCAGCGCCAAGGGCAATATTGACGTTTTTGAAAACAAACAAAAATTAAGGTGCGTCAGCTCGTAACGAGCCGCCTCACCTGCAATCAGCGTTTTTATTTGCCATTTAGATATAAATAAATATTCCAAAAGATATTGAGATATGAAAAAATGGAATCACCTGATTTTGAAAAAGGCTTAGTTCAAGATGTTCTGTTTCTCCATATTTATAAACAGTGTTAGGGCGTTTGGAAATGCCATGTATTCCATTTCATCTTTGATATGCGAAAATATCGTTCACACCGTCAATGACGATATTCGTCTGTATCTTCGTAGGTTGCACGTGAATTGATTTTTTAGAAGAATAGAGACTTAAAAGTTGACAACTTTCTTGGTCCTTTCTTTGTCTTTGGTAAAGACTTGTGTAGAATAAGAATGTTTATATATACTTTTCATTTATGTGTTCGTGAAGTTAAAAATTAACATCAACTTACGACGCTCACAATTATTGCTATTAATAACAGAACCAGAGCGAAGCTGATATGATCTGGATATGAACTGGAGTTACTTTGAATACCCCATGTCTTTAGAAAGTAGATACGAACTACATGATTCCTTTGATTTCCTTAGAACCACAAAGCTTCAATTAAGTTAGACTTTTAATCATTATAAATGTTTTATGGACCTACTAATAAGAGACCATCATATCGCATGTTTTATGAACGTTTGATATTAAAAGATTAAAGAAATTTAAACAGCAATATTTAAAATGCATAACTGCAACGGATTAAATCTCTCTCTCTCTCTCTCTCTCTCTCTCTCTCTCTCTCTCTCTCTCTCTCTCTCTCTCTCTCTCTCTCTCTCTCTCTCTCTCTCTCTCTCTCTGTCTGTCTCTCTGTCTCTCTGTCTCTCTCTGTCTCTCTGTGTCTCTCTGTCTCTGTGTCTCTCTCTCTGTGTCTCTCTGTCTGTCTGTCTGTCTGTCTGTCTGTCTGTCTGTCTGTCTGTCTGTCTGTCTGTCTGTCTGTCTGTCTGTCTGTCTGTCTGTCTGTATGTCTGTCTGTCTGTCTGTCTGTCTCTCTCTCTCTCTCTCCTCTCTCTCTCTCTGTCTCTCTCTCTATGTGTCTCTCTCTCTGTTTCTGTGTGTGTGTGTGTGTGTGTGTGTGTGTGTGTGTGTGTGTGTGTGTGTGTCTCTCTCTCTCTGTCTCTCGCTCTCTGTCTCTCTCTCTCCCACCCTCTCTCTCTCTCTTTCTTTCTCTACATACATATCTCAGGAACGAATTGCTATATCAAAACGTCCCGAAAAAGAACTTATTCACGTAATTGGCATAACTTTCCTCCTTTCAGGGTATACCGCATATCACTCAATGTTAACATACATGTGTATCGATGTCAAATCGAGTGCGCATATCGTGTACCACCCAATGTTAATATAATATGTCAAATCGTGTACGTAGATCCTTTTTCACCCAATGGTAACATATCCATGTCAAATCGTGTACGAATATCGTTTTCACCCAATGTTAACATACATGTATCAAGGTCAAATCGAGTTTGTATATTGTTTATCACCCAATGTTAACATACATGTATCAAAGTCAAATCGAGTGCGTATATCGTTTATCACCCAATACTAACATAGCAATGTCAAATCGTGTGAGTCCATCGTGTATTACCCAATGCTTACATTACAATGTCAAATCGTATGAGTCTATTATGTATAGTGCAATGCAAACATAGTAATTCCAGATCGTGTCAGTCAATCGTGAACCAACCAATGCAAACATATTAATGCCAGATTGTGTCAGTCCATCGTGAATCACCCAAAGCAAAAATGTTAATGCCAGATTTAGTCAGTCCATCGTGAATCACACAATCCTAACATATCAATGACATATTTAGTCAGTCCATCGTGAATTACCCAATGCTACAACATTAATGCATTAATGTGTCAGCCAATCATGAATCACCCAATGCTCATTTATCAATTCAAGACCGTGACAGTCCATCGTGAATCACCCAATGCTAACATTCAAATGCTAAATCGTGGCAGTCCATCGTGAATCACCCAATGCTAACATTCCAATGCTAAATCGTGGCAGTCCATCGTGAATCACCCAATGCTAATATTCCAATGCTAAATCGTGACAGTCCATCGTCCATGTTAACATATAAATGCAATATTGTGACAGTCCATCGGGAATCACCCAATGCTAACATATAAATGCCAGAGCATGTCAGCCAACCGTGTATCACCCAATGCTAACATATCAATGTATGTTGTTTATATTGCCTAACTAATTATAGGGAATACTTGTGGAATGTTTAGCTTACCGTCTGAAAGGCGATATAACTGATTGAGCGATTACCTTCTTCGTTACTCAATCAATTGATCATGGTATTTCCCTTTTAAAGCAGACAACTTTAGAAATAATTTCACATTATTGAAACAATTGAATAAACTTTAAGATAGCTTATCTATATATTGTCCTTTTGGTATTCATCAACATAAAAATACCCTGTTTTTTATAAGTTTACAGCTGAATGATTTAGCGGTGCTCCTTGAAAACCAAACATGTCGTTAATATTTGCACGTATGGAAAAGGACATGACTAAATATCTATGATAAGCATCCAATTTGCAACTGGATAATCATTTACAGAAGTTTTCTATGACTACTTGGCAAACAAATACATAGTCAGATCAGACGGCACAATTGCGTGATTGCGCCGATTGAACTGATTTTACACTGGTCGCAAATGGCTAACGGTTGAACATGACCGAGTGCCGTACATGCCTTTCTGGTATGTATCAATACAAATACGAAGGGTGATCCAGAAATAATCGGACTGTAGCTGTATCTTTTTTATTTTATATACGACGCTCCCCACTTTCCCGATTGGTAATCAATTTATTTTCCTTATTTTGAGTGCACAATTCGTTAAGTCTTGAGGTAACATGTATGAATTAATTGTTTATTTGTTGTGAGTTGTTCATTGATATCGCTCGCTAAATATGGAAGTTATAGACAGAGTCCGGTTAATTCTGGATCACCACTCGTGTACAGTTGATATAAATTTACAGCTGAATAATTGGAGACATCGGTCAGTTATCTCCCTTTAATACTCTCTACATCTAGCTAGGTCCTATCATTTGGTTTCCTCTGTTTTTATCATTGGTTTCTTTGCACTGGATGGTGCACTTATAATTGCATTTTCTTGGCCAACTGTTATTAAATTGATAAGTAATTCCACATTTGTTTTCTTTAAACACTGCTATGTAAATTTTCTCTTTTGAATCATCACTTTAATTAACACATTTATGATTAATGTGTACAGAGTCATTGCAATATCTCATTGCGAAATAGCAATAAAGACAAAGGATTCCAACTAGAAGGACCTACCAACTATTTGGTCTTCCTTGGTCTTTATCTGACAAAGGAGATAATATAATTATCATTAATGTCCCTCATTGTTTATAAGATTCTTTTACAAAACAAGGTTATCCGTGTAATGAATAACTGTATATCTGACAACCTTAAGTATTTGTTTTAAAAGACATTAATGTAAACACATCATTTATCTTTGAAACAACTGTACTTTCAGGTCCACATATTCTAAAGGATGCCCCGAAAATCCAGAAAAAAAAAAACATTCATTGTTTTCTATAGATGTGCTAAGATATAAAGAAACAATGAATAACTATCGTTAAAGGGCACATGGTGATCTGTCTTTATCAGAACTGATATGATAAACAGTCAGAGATGAATCACGCGCTCCTGTGCAACAATATGTGATTACAAATAGATTAAACGTAAATTTAAATGACTCATGAATGTTCCGCCTTTCCGATGTCAGTTTTATTATGCATGTCTTAGACGAATGAAATACCACTCTTATACGATTTAAAACCAACATTAAAAAACCCCACCAGTTTCCTACATTTAAATTACTTTTGCATAACTGTCAACGGCCGCTCACCTTTCTCATTGCAGAACGGAAATGTGAGCTTTTTGAAACAACTTGATGGACAAGAAATCGCGGCTCAGACACAATTTATCTAGAGCAACCATGGAGAAGACAAATTAAAATTGATGGGTCGAAATACCGAGGAATACTGACAGAACATAATTTACTGAAATAGCTAAGAGATCATAGAGATCGCAATCGATCGGTTGTCTTTCGATAAACTACATTATGCATTAAACAGGAATGATTTGCATCACGAACGTACAAACTACATCCAGTTGCTTACGTTTGATATGGAGTCTCGTTACAAATGGCCGCCCTGTTGCTCAGTCTTTACCGATACCGATTGCCCTGTTTCCCCTATCATTGCTTTTCTTGATATATTTCGATAAACGACATTATGCATTAAACATGAATGATTTGCATCACAATCTTACACACTTCATCCAGTTTCTTACGTTGTATATCGTTACCAATGGCCCTATTTCCCTAATCTTTACCGTTACCGTTGGCCCTGTTTCCCCCGCCTTAACCGATACCGATGGCCCGGTTTCCCCCGTCTTTACCGATACCGATGGCCCTGTTTCCCCCGTCTTTACCGATACCGATGGCACTATTTTCCCCGTATTTACCGTTACCAATGTCCCTGTTTCCCCACGTTTTTACCGTTACAAATGTCCCTGTTTCCCCCCGTCTTTTCCATTACCAATGGCCCTTTTCCTCCCGTCTTTACCGATACCGATGGCCCTGTTTCCCCCGTCTTTACCGTTACCTATGGCCCTGTTTCCCCCATCTTTACCGTTACCTATGGCCCTGTTTCCCCCGTCTTTACCGTTACCTATGGCCCTGTTTCCCCCGTCTTTACCGTTACCTATGACCCTGTTTCCCCTATCATTGCTTCCCCTGACTCATATTTAAGCCCCGTTAGCTCAGTCGGTAGCGATGCGGGCTATCAATCCAGGGGTTGTGAGTTCGAATCTCAGCTCGGCCAACATTCTGTCCGACGTTTGACAAAAGACACTGTGATAAGCGTCGTTCGTAATTCCTCACAAGACGGTCCGTACCTAGCTGTCTCAGCGACTTACACGTTTGCATGTTGTATGCTAAGAAAGACATTAACCCTTTTCAACATGTAGACGCTTTCTGATGCCTCTGCAACAGACGACTTTTGAAAACATTCACAATCATGAGCAAATTCTCCATTTGCCACAATGTTTTCAACTTTATATAATAACTAAACATTGATTTTAGACATAATTTCTACTTAATGTTTTCAAAGTTGTCTGCCTCAGATTTGTTTTATGCGGGAAAATGTTAAGTGTTTGGAGACTTTGGAGAGATAAGGGTTCCTTTTAAAGCATATGTCTGGAATACTTACCAAATTAAATTGTCTTCTAATATCAACGTGTCACTTAAGGGAGACCCCTTTAAAACAGCCTGTCAGAACGTGGTTCAGGTATTAAAATATTATACCTGTGTTCACTTAGAGCACAAGGTTAGATTCTTAAGAAGTTCTCATTGGAACACTGTTGCTTTATAACATAAACATCCACATAGTCTGTAAACCCTCTTTCACATATCAAATACAGTCAACTAGATGGACTTCGTATGTACTATTTGGATAGATAATCTTAGTCGCAGATGTGTTTGGCACTTAAATAATATGCTTACGTGACATTCATTATTGACAAACATGTAGACGAGGGCTATTATTCCAGGTTGCATACGCTTTGACACCGGCTCGGTAATTCATTAGTTCTGATGATATGCAAATTTCAATGTGACGAGCATCATTCATCTCCAAACCAATGGGCATACTAGTCTATGTGGCAAGGAAGCCAGTTGTATAGACAGAATTTTGTTTAGAAAACTGATGCGATGATGGTAGAAAACACATGTCTGGTTAACTGCTATTAAGCGGTATTTCGTTCAAAACCGAAATTGACCATGTTGCAAACCGCAATGTGCCTATCGCCTTACGGAAAACCGCAATACGTGTAGCTGGAATTCGATTACAAAAGTAGTGCTTACAATTTACAGGCTATGCATACTGACCTACACTTGAACATAATACGTGAAAGAGGGTGATGCAGTACACATTGTACTGAGATAGATATGTGACTGGTCGTTTCGCCCAGATGCCAGTTCGCACTATTGTCGATTCGCCCAGTTTACCTGTTCGCCCTCTCTATATAGCAGGGCATCGACATTTATACTTCCAGTCAAGTAATAAAGATTTCATTATTTATTTATGGCTGCAAGGGACTTTCTACGTTCATTTAATTGTGTTAACTTGTTGTTAACATTAACCACTTAGATGATGAACACATTCTTATAGAAAATTAACATGGTTTCCGTGCTAAGAGATCCTGTAAAACACAGCTCGTGGTTTTCATATATAGCCTAGCTCAGTCCATAAAGGGAGGTCAGGTTGATATTGCTTTCATGGATTTCAGCAAGACTAGACGTAGACATATGTTTATTTTTTATTTTTTACTGTTGTCTATCATGCCAGGCGTTTGCGTTAGATTACCCATAATGTTGTCATGCGGGTCAAGGTATTTTGATTTTAAACCGCCATTTGGATTCTGAACACTTGGAACATGAGAACATTGTTTTCTTTTATTAATTTAGATAAACAAGGCTGATAGAACTATGTACTTATAATTATTATCATTGAGCTAGTAATATAGCATATCTACCATATGCATGATATATATATAGGATCCATCATGAGTTTTCTTTGGAGATCAAGATTTCTTAAATGAGTCTAGAAAAAGACGGTTATTAACAGTGTGTTTTAATGAAAAAATATTGACAACATCAAAACAAAGACCGAATAACATATTCTTCATAAGAACTTGTGATTCACCGCATAAAAAAGTAGTCCTCATCATTTTTCAATAAGAAGAAAAACAACAACAATGTTTTAAACAATTAAGACTCGTTATTTATTCAAAATAACGTATTATTGCATTTTTCAATGTGTAAAATTTAACAACTTAACAATAAACATAATAAAGATAAAGGTCAAAATGACGTCATCAGTAGTCGCGTGTATGACGTGTTTTTGTTATTACACGTGTATGATAACGTTGTTCCGTGATTTGTTCTCAACTTGAAAATAAGGGTATTTATGTGATAAACATCTTTATTGCCTCCATTTTCTGAAGAGTAACATATAATAATACATAACATAATGGTTACAAATACAATTACAGTTACATGTACATGTATACAACAAATAAAAAGTAAACAATAAAAATAAAAATAAATTATGAGAAAACGGCATGTATTGAGTCTTTTCACCCCGAAAAAGACCCAAGGATATTAAACCATGAAGTATTTCGCTAGGTGAATATCAGAGGAGATCTCAGTCAGTCTAAATTAATATTAATATAGATGCGGAGGTGATCGGCAGATCAAACTATCGGCCGATAGAACTATGTACTAATAATTATTTTCATTGAGCTAGTATTATAGCCTTTTTATTATAATATCAACCATATGCATGATGTAATTCAGCTTCGACACTTGCATTTGTTTAACTTTATGTTTAAACAATAAAGCAACAGTTATTATTTAAATATATAGAAAGTTCAAATCAACTCATTTCATAATCGTGTCACGAAGACTGATGACACTTACAATTAAAGACATTTTGTTTCGAAAATAATGCATAATCATTAAATTTCACAATTGTCGTCGGTCACGTGTTTGTCATGCAAATATATTAACTACATAGGCCCTGTTTACTTCGATTAATAAAAGAAAACAATGTTCCAAGACTCATAACAAATGGTAGTTTAAAATGAAAGGGAAGTAACTTTTCTATGATAAGTTGGAGAAAGCATGACGAGCACGTGTTTAGTGTCATAATCGAATGTCAGTTGCACGTATTGCGTATAAATCGTTAAGCGTTAAACACATAGTGGTTTGCGACATTGAATTACGATTTAATGAAAGTTAAGTGAAGAAATTGAAGTATTTTAGCCTTGGTTAGTGGACAAGTACATGTTTAGTTTCGTAATCGAATGCCAGTTACACGTATTGCGTATTAATCGTTAAGCGTTAAACACAAAGTGGTTTGCGACATTGAATTACGATTTAATGAAAGTAAAGTGAAGAAATTGAAATAGGTTTGTCTTGATTAGTTGGACAAGCACATGTTTAGTTTCGTAATCGAATTCCATCTACACGTAATTCGTTTAACAGTTTAGCATTAGGCACATTGCGGTTTGCAACACAGCATATTTCATTTTCGAACCAAATAACGCTCCGTAACATGGTCTATGTGATATAACTGCAATACCGTTGAAAACGGCATTCAACTACGATCAATCAAGTATCTTTCCCATCAATCCATGTTTCTTCACATGCTATTGTATCGTATTGTTAGTTATCTCATTGCTATGAGAGATTCTGTTTGAATTAACATTTCCCCATTAGAGGATGCACTTTGACACATCGGTAGCAGACAACTCTTGAAAAACATTTCGAGGGCTTGGCGTGAAACAGTTGTGTCTAAAATTGGTATTTTTTTACCAAGGTTAATCACTTCGCCATAAAGTCTTTATAAGCGTTAAATCACTTTTCTTGGTAAACAATGTAAATTTAGGTGCCATTGCTCGTTCTGAGCAATGGCACCTGAATTTGCATTGTTTACAAAGGGGTCAAAATTGCCCCTAAACCGGGGTTTTCAAAATAGGTTTTAAGTTACAACTGTTTCACGCCAAGCCCTCGATTTATAAAAAAGAAGAAAATTATCATATTGAGCAATTTCTTCTTTTGTCACAACATATTCAACTGTTTTTGATAATGAATTTCTCATTTATCAAATTTATTTTATATTTTTACCAATAGCTCTACTGTTGCAGAATAGGGAAAGGGAAAAAATGATTTAAAGGCATATGCATACGTTCTGACGCTCCCTATTTATCTTGCAGACATGCATTTAATGCGAAATGTGAATCTATGTAATGGACGTACATTCCTGTTTATATTCATGAAGAGGCAGGTTTCCAATAATTCTGCGATAAATATCTCATTGGTTACCTCAAACATAATCCTGTAAAGCTTTGTAAATATATACTAAGTCCTATTATTATCTCTTATTCCTATTTTCAATGTTCCTTCCCTTCGAAAATAGAACTGCATGGTTAAAGTATAGCATACTTGTCACTTTATTACTCTTCAACTTATACAAGTTAAAGGAACGATTAAATCATTTAGATAAATGAACAAGAGAAGTCATCATAAATGGAACTGTGTGGTTAAAATATAGCATATTTGTGAGTTTATAAGAGTGAACAGATTGAAACCAAATTAATATAAATAGTTTGTTCGTATCACCAACTAGGTTTAAAGGACCTGTGCAACAGAAGCGCCCTAAACCATTTCCGAATGTTGACGCAGACATATTTTGAAACATTGCAACAAACGCAGAAATAACTTATTATTTGCTACTATACTTAACTTTTTTCAATGATCTTACTTTCATTTATATTTCGTTTTGGTAGTGTTGCCCAAATGCTTTCAAAACTGCCTGTTGAACATGTGTTATATGTTGGAAATGGGGTTAATCGGAAGGGGATATCCATTTAAATCGATAAATTGAATGCTTGTCAATGTCAAGTAAGTTTGTGACTTTTTTGTTTCTCTAGTTGATGACAATCCATAGACACTCGGTAAGAAAAGAAGAAATAGTTCTTCCAAGTCGGTGTTGAAGTAGATTGAAAATGGTAGTTAAACCTTTCCTAATTGCAAACGAAATTGAATACGATTGCAGCAGATGATTTTTGAAAACATATGTTGCAACAACAGACGTTGCTGTCAATTCGGATATACAATTTCGGACAACATTAATCGTTTGGGCGATGCTCAATATAAACCAACTTCAGCGTAAGTGTTGCACGTTTAAATGCTTTATAGACTTTTCTTGAAATTTTCTATGACTTTTTGGGGACTGGTACAGATTCAGATTAGCATATGCACCAGCGCAAAATTGTCTTGAACTTGAAACTTCTAAAAAAACAATGGAATATATATTTGAATTAGACACCGTTATTGCGTAAAGACGTTTATCAACACGTACCATTAATGAAACGAGGTTGGTTTTCCTGAAGCGCCGTTCAATAACTTTTCAACCTTAAGGTCAAACTCATTTAAAGACAAGATCTACTAAAACGTTAATGTCCTATATAGTTGATGTTCAAAACATCATTGATTTCAATTTGACATTTACAGACTTAAGTGTCGTTCCCCTGGGACGTGTTAGCGTTATTGGTATCTGAACGTTGATTGAATGGTCTCCCACTACTTTTAATTTAGTAAACACATTACCAGGAATTACATATGAGCCGTTCCACGAAGAAACCAACCTTATGGACTCTGTGAAATGTATCCACCCAGATCAGCCCGCGTACTCCACGCAGGCTAATCCAGGCCGACAAATTCCATCTCAGGGGGATAGAGGTATAGAGAAATGATTCATGAAACAGGAAATCCACAGGAGGTGAAAAGTGTCTGCCCGGATTAGCCTACGAGGTATACTTAGGCTGATCCGGATCAATACTTTACGCAGAGACCACACTGTTGGTTTTCTTGAGGGAAGGCTCATACTGTAGATGTCATTGAGTGAGGATCATTCCAGTTCAGACCGACTATGTCTTAAACACGGGGAAACCAGTCATTTTAGTCGGGTTCAATTAGGGACATTAGTGATAATTATATTATCTCCCTTGTCAGATAAAGACCAAGGAAGACCAAATGGTTGGTAGGTCCTTTTAGTTGGAATCCTTTGTCTTTATCTCTATTTCGCAATGAGATATTGCAATTACTCTGTACACATTAATCATCAATTTGTTAATAAAAGTGAAGATTCAAAAGAGAAAATTTACATAGCAGTGTTTAAAGAAAACAAATGTGGAATTACTAATCAATCTAATAACAGTTGGCCAAGAAAATGCAATTTATAAGTGCACCATCCAGTGCAAAGGAACCAATGATAAAAACAGAGGAAACCAAATGATAGTACCTAGCTAGATGTATAGAGTACTAAAGGGAGATAACTGACCGATGTCTCCATTTGCCAGGCAATTTAACCGGACTATTGCGGTCGAAACTGTTTCAACGGATGTTGACCATACAGCCGCCGAACAAAGTGTGCACACTGTAAAATAGTTAACTTATTCTTACTGAAGACTCAAAATAGGCAAATGTCATGTGTGAATAACTTCGTAATGACGCAGTTACTGATGAAAACATGCCTCTGGAAACACAACTGTTTATTGTTTTGATTCAGTAGATAATATTGAATGTTGAACGGAATTCAGTTACTTCCGTGAGACGGCCGGAAACCCCAAGGTTAATACATGTCGAGGGCTTGGCGTGAAACGGTTGTATCTAAAAACCTTTTTTTACAACCCTGGTTTAGGCGCAATTTTGACCCCTTTGTAAACAATGCAAATTTAAGTGCCATTGTTCAGAACGAGCAATGGCACCTAAATTTCCATTGTTCACCAAGAAATATGATTTAACGCTTATAAAAACTTTATGGCAAGGTGATTAACCTTGGTAAAAAAATACCAATATTAGTTACAACTGTTTCACACCAAGCCCTCGATGTAATCATACTCAGTAGTTGCGGGAGGATCTGATTTTAAGCCTTGTATTCGCTCTCCCTCTTGGGTAAATATATCTCCCACCGCAAAATATTCACGTCTGAAAAGCACTGTCTATTTTTACTTCGATAGTTTTGATACATAGAATGATTTGTTTACAAGCGAAATGATTAAGCCGCTCATGTGTTAAAAATGATTTAATGAACTGACACACCTGGTCTACTCAATTTCAGATTCCTAGGGACAGCATGCCGATTCGAATTTGGAAGTGGGTTGTTTAAATTCCGATCGTTATAATAGAGTATATGTAGCACAAACAATTTGAGCATAATTGAAGACTCTATTTCTGCAAAACCTAGTCGTTCATAGAAGATACTTGTTATTTTTTTTTGTGTAAGAAATTGATAATTTACGAGTGAAACAGCTAATTTCATGTTCATGAATAAAATCTTATCTTAGTATTTCATCTAAACAAAATTGAATGTATTTGAATGTATATTATATTTTACTTATATACATTTTGACATCTACTACATTAATATGAGGACATTTGTAATTTTAGATTACTTGGTTGTCATCGGTGACTTTAACATTGATCACGTCCAACCACAACTTTTCTGACAGCCAGTTACTACCCAACAGTACACTAACAACAATGAATACAATTCATCCACGAATAATTGTTATAACCGCCCACATATGTACAAATTGATATCACTATTTCAAACCAAAGATGATGTAATTTCGAAACGGTTGAGTACATCTATCGTTAAAATACTAAACACCATCAAATAATTATAGTCTGGATAGCTCGGTGAATGGTTTATTTTTCGTTTCGATGAAGTATTTAACAACGTGTACCAATTAAATTGCTCTAACAGACACTCTATTGTGGTAGAAGTTTTGCTAGATACATGTATGTACATGTATGTATTAAATAAATATGCATTTAATGATTAAATATTCATTTGGTAATTGGTACATACATGCATATATTACTTGAAATAATTCACACAAAGATATCACATAACATGTTTACTTATTGACCTAAACTGTCTGGTCATTACCTCTCTATCTATACGTCATCTTCCATTGTAAGGTATTGATTTTGTTTTATACATATTGCGCCATCAACACTGTATAATTTCTGTATTGTAAATCATTAAATTGATTCTGAGTATTAAAGAATTTGAATTTGAATTTCGATTTGAATTCATAACGTCATATAAAGGCGGTATAAAGATAGAATAAACAATCAGAAGTATCACATACTGTTACAAACAATGAACTAGGGGTGATATTGACTCTTACTATTCAGCCGCTTTCATGGAAGACGAATTGCACTAGTAACATTGGCTTGTGAAAAAACTTCTGCTAACAGACTAATCTACCAAAAGTAAAAAGTTCATAAAAGCATTGATTTGCGTAGAAATGAATGTGTACATTCACCGGAATGCATTTAATATATGACATTGAGTTTAAATTTATTGTAAATATGCATAGGATGCACATAATCTGTCTGATGCAATCATTTCTAGTATGTTAAACTTGTCTGATAGTGAAAATAGTGAAACGTCGTTTAGGCCAAGCCCGATCGTGTGTAAAATGACGGAAACCAACTTTGTGGGGTGAATTCTTTCTATACCTGAGAGGTTACTATTTTCTATGAAACGGGGTGTCCTACCTGTACACATTGAAGAAAGTGTGAACATTGATTGATTGATTGATTGGGGTTTAACGCCGTTTTTAACAATTTCTCAGTTATATCACGGCGCCCAGTTCACCTACTTATGCATTTCCTGGTTTTCTCGCACCAGTACTCCACACAACAATCTTCCCAAACAACTGGCTGCTTTTCCACATAGACTTAGCCCATTGGTGGAAGACGAATGACGCAATTTGTCAATCGTCGGAAAGAGAATTGGCCGAGCCGGTGAACATTGAGGGTTGAGAAAAAGAAGGAATTTATTTGGTATTTCTTTACCTTTAATTACAATCCATTTAATTAACGCTCTGAATTAGAAAGTCGGTGTACTGGTGGATTATACGAAAACGTGCTGGCCAAGCAGAAAATGACTTCTTCCGGGGCATTCGTTGATACCTTGGTGGTTGTGATTCCTCGAGAATGGCTTATCCGTTATTGTGCAAGCGTCTAGTTAAGCTAAAATACATAGCTATGCCTTACGAATACCCTTTAAATATGTACGTATTTAATAATTTACCACATTTAGATCGCATTATCCCTTTCCCACATACAATATATTTACAGAAGACGTTTTTTTTTAAAACAATGAAGAGAAATATAGAAAACCACTGAGATGACGTTATTTTAAAGGTATGATTCCACCTTAATTTAAGAATAAAGTTGAACAATTGTTGCAAAAGGTGACGTTACTCATTATGAGCAATTTCTGCTTGTGGCATTATGTTTTCAAAATCGTAAGAGGCATCAGAAAGTGTATATATGTGGTAAAAGGTTAGCATTACAGTATCCATATAAATACAGACGTAACCAACAGAAGCATTATACCGAGGGTTATGAAATTCTTATAACAAACAGCCCTAAGGTGAGTACTTCGCTACCTCCTGTGAAGGAATTTTGAGCCGTCCCGCGAGAAAACCAACACTCTGGACTCAGCGTAAAGTATCGACCCGGATCAGTCTAAGCATGCCGCACAGGCTAACCCCAACATACACTGTTCGCCTACTGTAGATTTTCTGTTTCATGAATCATTTATATATACCTCTATCGAATGTGTCGGCCCGGATCAGTCTGCGCGGACTGCGCAGGCTGATCTGGGTCGATACATTACGCAGAGGCCATAAGGTTGTTTGTTTCGTGGGACGGCTCATTTGTTGATGAATCTACCTAGAGTAAATAAGCTCGGTACTGTCAGTACTTTGATAAGCAGTTTATTTCGTTTAGAAGTAAATGTTTTGTAAAATGATAAGTTCTTATTGGCACTCTGATCATCAGAACTTTCAGTAAATGAAATGAGATAGAATGCAAGCCATAACTAACGAATGTTTTTTTCTAAAAGTTTAGTTTTAATCAAACAAATGAGATTTGGCAGTGATAAAGTATTTAAAGGTGCTTGGTTTTGCAACATATTTCAAAGTAAGAACTATTTTAAACCGATATATGCCGGGTCTCATGCTATGCATATTTTTTTACCGCATACAGATCAATCCGCAGTAGATGAAATCAGGGACATAGACAAGAGGGATAGACAACATCCACCTGTACACCTGTTATCTGGTTAAAATATCACACATAGAAATAAAATTGTCCAAATGTTCACATTTTATAGCAAATAAAACTTTGAAGTCACATTTGGCACATGAACAAAACATACATATTCTGAAAGCTTAAAATGACAAACTAAAGTTAGAGATACAATGAACAACTGGATTTTTTTTTTTGTATTTTGAACACTGACTGGTTTAAAAGACACAGATATTGAGATTTCTGAATTATATTATTTTTTTCCAAAAATTAATGGACTGACAGTTTCGTAAGGATAACATATTATCAGAACCTGTAATATATTAAGATATTTTTATCTAATGCAATAAGAGAATGTTTAAACTTCCAGAAGTTTTATTTTTTATTTTCATATCTTGAATAGGTTTTTTAGTTTCACTTGCTACAAATGTTGGCACGGGTGATATTTTACTATACAGTTTAGTTACCTATCACTCTTATCTACGTCCCTGATGAAATTGAAAAAAATATATAGTAAAACATAAGGACATGTTCTTTAAATGAAAGTATAATTAATAGATTGAATCGAAAACATAGTGGCAAATGCGTCAGAATGCTTCTATGAGTAGGGAAGGGTTTTAAAATACAGATACGATTCATCGTAGATACATGTACAGTACACGACGTTATAATTTACAATAAATCTACAATCTACTGAAATACAAAAATATGTACTCACAAATCCTTTAATACTGTTCTGTTCTTTCACAGGCATTCCTGGGGGAAAAAAGAAGGCTGTTTTAGAAAACTAGATTTTGAAGAATCATTTTAAATCAGTAAATATGTACACATAGCAAACGATAAGAAAACATGCAATATCTCAAGATTTTTGGATGAACATATGAAAACCAATATGGCTTCCTATAGCGTGTCCCTGCCTCGTTAAAACTTTTAGCCGCGAGAAACTTTGGCACTGAATATATAAAACACCGACACTTAAACCTTTCCCTCATATAGACGCTTTTTGACGCCTCTGCAGCAGACGGCTTTTTGAAAACATAGTGACAAAAAAAGAAATTGCTCAAAACGAGCAATTTCTCCTTTTGCCACAATGTTTTCCACTTTTAGTCATAGGTTATCCATTCAATAATAGAGATTTTCTATTTTTTGACAAAATATGTTCAAAGTCGTCTGCTGCAGAATTGTCGTTTGAGGGAAAGGGTTCAGGGAGACCGATATTGAAGGCTTCGGTGAGATCAGGTCTATGACCTTGCGCTGTTTCAAAGACAAAAACAAGTGGATTTTTGATTCTCGAGGATCACACCCTCATATCATTGATGACTCGTGTACTATCCTTCATCCTGATGTAATAAACAAAAAATCATATTTCATCTATATGTTAATGCAAAAATTATAAGTACATCATTTTCAGCTCTATAATATTTGTTAAATAGAATACCTTGCGGCTTACATTATTATTGTTAAGAAAAACTATCATGTGTTTGAAAAAAGCAACCTTAATGAATCAATAAATTGTATTGTCTGATTTAAGAAACAAAAAGATGCAAAATATGTATGTCTTCTACCGTTATTTCAAATCTTTAGACACATTTAATTTGTATTTAATAACTTTTCCCCAACTTCCTAGGAAACGCTTTTTTTAATAGTTTGATTAACGACCCTGACGAGCTCCTAGGCTATGCTTTTTTAATTGTTTGGTTTACGGCCTCGAAATTCGGGGGACGTTTTTGCCTATTTATAAAAATCTGTTGAATTTCTAAACTTAAAACGTTCCTCCCCATACTATGGTGGCATACTTCTGCCACCACATAACCACTTAACTATCACGTTATATAACTTGTTAGTTACTTAATTATCATGATAAGTATATCTGATTAACGCGTTAATTTTTATGTTAGCAGATACTTATGCCAACAAATAATGAAACCAATTGTTACGGCCCACTACTGCCAACAGATACCTACATAATGCCATTTGAGATATATATTACGTGGTTAACGTGTTATGTAACTAGTTAGTCAGATAAGTATCGTGACAATTATGTAGTTAACTAGTTATGTAACTAGTTAGTCAGATAAATATCGTGAAAAGTATGTGGTTAACTAGTTATTTAACTAGTTACATAACACGTTCATCACTTAACATATATCTAAAGAATAGTTTTCTCATTAAGTAGGTAACTAGTTACATAATTAGTTAACCACCTAAATATCACGATACTTATCTGAATAACTAGTTGCGAGTATATGTTCCACTATATATCTACACTTAACAATATTTTATAACTGTGCAGGTAAACCTTTGGCCGTATTTGTGTCAATATGTGTCTGATCGGACTAACAATTTCATGATATATTGAAGAGATATAAATAATGTCGTTACATCATATCCATTTCAACTCTAACACTCAAATAACCGTGAAGGTGAAGATGTTGAAAAGGTCAAAACTGCAGGTCGTCATGGATTGGAGAAGAGTCGAATAGCGTGTCTGACCATCCTGAATGTTAATAACTGATTGACAACGCCTCCGCATTGACATGACATAACGCTGAGCATTAGTTTAGGGGTTGTTACGTTGCCAGATGAGCGTTATTTATGCACCAGGTTTTGTTAGGTGTAAAGTTGAACTTATTATCGTCGCGTAACCTGCAAATGATATGGCAAACATTTAATTTACTTTGAACGATTATTACAATCATAAATGATGATTTGCCAACATTTATTTTACCATATGCGGTTGAAATCATTAAAAAAAAAAAGAAGATATTTTTGAAGTAATCACAGACTGGCAGACACCGGCGTTGACATGTCCAACGTCTATTCTGCGTTCGCCCCATTTTGTTTTTCGTGTATGTTGGTTTTGTTAGGCATTAGACGTTAGACGGTTAATCTGACTAAATAATCATGATTGAAACTGCTTCAATAGCCAATAGTCAAAATTTCGTGGATAAATTGTTGATGATTTAAATGTTTTTTACAATCAAAATGTGTACAATTATAAGTTTTGTTAAGTGTATGTCATCTATGGTCTCATGTTAAATGTCGGCAGTATATTTCGAATTTTAAATTATGGGAAATGTTTGTGTAAACGGAAACATTTTTGGATCACATTCTTTTTGTCTTTTAAGGATGTAATGATCTGATTAGCGGATATTTTATATATATATACCCTTTTTTGTAATATTGTTATTAACTCTTCTCATTCAGATGTCAATTAAAACATGTATAGTCAATATGCCTTTTTATAATGTTTCAGAATATAAAACAGATTGGATTAAATTTGTTCGAGATAAAGAGCGGAATACTTTTCGTTTGCCTTCCTGGCGTTGTCCAGATGCCATGTTTAGTTAATGTAGCTGGGTAAAAAGAACATATTAAAATTTATATATGCAAATTTTAATCTAGAACTGTTATAGTAAAATATGCTTTTGAAAATAAGAAGAAAGGTTGGAATACTTTTAGTGCAATATTATTTTAACAATTTTTAGACTAGGGAGGTAATTCAAACAAGAAAAAAATAAACATTTTGACAGCGACATGTACTTTTTCTTTTCAAATATTGATAAATGATAGTTATTTCAATGATCTGAAGAATTTGTAGTAAAAGTTAAATATTATATATTTTTGTTCTGTTTTAATGTTTTGAACCTGTCTGTACTGACACCTGATAAATATAGGTTCTCATTATGGCAAAATAACGTATATTTTGTGTAGTAAAATTACAACATATCATATTTACCTTAAAGGTCTGGTTTAAATAAACCCAGAATGGGATTCAAATCAAAAGGAAACAACAAATAGCAAATCATCTTTCAAATATTGGTAATTTGCATGAAAAAGTATTTGTTCAAGTGCTGAAACAACAACAAAAATTACATAGCATAAGGCTTACATAAATGAATCTAGCATACAATTAAGCATAGAAGCATACCATTTTTTTATCATCCATACATCAAACTTTCAAAATAACAATGTTACAAAAATGTTAAATATTATAAAAATCCACTTCTCAGCGCTTTGCCAAAATGTCAAGACTTGGTGAAGAAACGAGCGAATCTGAATTATAATTGTGCTAGCTAGTGGTGGAATCATAACGCAAACCAAAATGATGTTTAGAGACATTGAACACAGAAAATGTTATTCGCCTGTGGGAACGTTTTAAATCAAATACGGTGATGTCGAAGATCTCGCCGACCCAGACTGACAAACACTAGAACGGACAGATTAATTACATCGACTTCTTTAAATCAGCGACCAGTCCACTGAGAAACTTCAGCAAGTTAACGTGTCTGTTCGTCCAAGGAATCTCTAGGTTGGGCAAGTTATGTTATCATGTCACTCAACAGGCTGCTCGTTTGGAGTTTGCGCGATGCTATTAGCCCAATGGGCAGGGGAAATAGACTCGGGTTATATTCTCAAATGAATCTAGATGTAGTCGTAGTCTTAAGTATGAGTGTTCGCTGATTATTTGCGAGGGATAGATTCGGGTAGAGTGAGTGGGATGGTTTGATGTGGGATAATGCTGGGCAGAAATATTAACGATGCTGAACTCCAGGTGGCGATCAAAATTTTGAAATGTTAAAACTGTTTCAAATATTGCTAATAGTGACAACAAAGTAAGTAATAAATAGTTCAAAATTATGTTGCAGTAAATGTTGAAAAACAGTGAATTGAATTAAATGAAAATAGTCAAAGTTTGGCTAACTGGGTTAAACCCAGCAAAAAACGAAGCATTAACGATCAATATTTAGATGCTTATTGTACAGGAAAAACTTATTACTCTGATTTTATCACAGAATTATGATTCTATGACAACTTTTGAACATTTTTAAATTTTGACTAAACTATTTATAATCTGGAATTGTTCACCTGTATGTATATTATGTTTTACAACTACATACATGTACATGTACATATACTTCGAAATCGTAGCTGAGTGTATATAATATGTAGCCGGAAAGTGACGCTGTTGGTAAGGCTGTGTGTGTCTAAAGGCTCAGCCCGGTCTTCCTGGTATGCAAATGCAACAATACCTCCAAATCGTCAGACGTGGTACATATATACATATTTACCAGATCACAGCGTGAATATGTTATCTTACTGTTTCTACTCTCTTTCATACATATGACACATTTAACCCTTTCCCTCCTTCAGACGCATTCTATCGCACATTAAGCATACGCAATTTTTATCATGAGCAGTTTTTCCTTTTCACTTTGCCTCAATGTTATCGAATCTTTTTAATAATCGACTTTTTTGTATATTGAGATGTTTCACATTTTTGCCGAGATATTTTCAATGCCGTCTGCTGCATATTTGGTAATGTCAGAATGGGTTAAAGGAAATTAGAATAGTTTTAACATCGCATTTACCTATTTTGATGCAGACAAGTCAAAATGCAAAAGTATCAAGGGAAAAAAAAAGGAATGTTGGCTAAATTTTATCTCCAAACAGTATCATTTGTTTCGCACATTTGTTTCACATCAAGCGGAAATATCATTCTTATCTCATATTTCAATGTTGAAATGAACAGAAGAAAAATAGGCGAACGATTCTCCCAACGTGAATTTAATGTGATAACTTCTTTAAAGCAATTTCGTTTCGGCGAAGTGATTTCACGGTTAAGATAGGACGCCAACACGTTGTCCAACATTTTAATGTCGACTCGCATATTTTGCTAAACGGATTTAAAATTTAGAATTTTAAATTGAACAAATAAAAACAAATAATGATGGGACAAAAAGGTCAGATAGTTTCAGAAACAAACACATTGATGCTAGCAGACCAACACCCCTTAAAACATCAGGGAAAGACGATATGTACGGACCCACCGACAGACACGAGTCCAACATATTCAGCTTTAAAGACGATATCTGTGTGTGCAATATCGTGCATACCAAGGAAACGCTCTCACAACTACCTGTGCGCAAGTTCGTGGATACCATGGAAAAGCTCTCAAAATGACCTTTTCGCAATCTCGTGCATACCAAGGAACGCCCTCAAAAGGACTTGTGTGCAATCTCGTGCATACCAAGGAAACGCCCTCACAGTAGCATGTGGACACTCTCGTGCATACCATGGAAATGCTCTCGAAATGACATGTGCGCAATCTCGTGCATACCATAGAAACGCTCTGCAAATGACCTGTATGCAATCTCATGCATACCATGGAAACGCCCTCACAATTAACTGTGTGCCATCTCGTACAAACAATGGAAACTCCCTCACAATTAACTGTGTGTAATCTCGTGCATACCAAGGAAACGCCCTCAAAATTTCTCTTGTGCAATCTCGTGCATACCAAGGAAACACCCTCACAATTACATGTGTGCACTCTCGTGCATACCAAGGAAACGCCCTCACAATTACCTTTGCGCAATCTCGTGCATACCATGGAAATGCCCTTACAATAAACTCTGTGCAATCTCGAGCATACCATGGAAATGCCCTCACAATTAACTGTGTGCAATCTCGTGCATACAAAGGAAACGCCCTCACAATTAACTGTGCGCAATTGCGTGCACACCTTGGAAACGCCCTCACTATTACCTGTGTACAATCCCGTGCATGCCAAGGAAATGCCCTCATAAGTAACAGTACTGCGACACGTGTTTTTTACATTTCTTACATACTTGTATATATGGAAACTTTAACACTTACTTTAAACACTCGTTTTTTATAAAGAGACATTTTTGCTAAAGTCTTAAACAAGCACTGCTTATCCAAAACGTGGAACTTAATCACATTCGGTTAAACATTTTTTCTGCTCGAACCGACGTTGTGAAGCACGTGCTTCATTCAGTTAAAAGCCAGTACTGAGCCGGTATACAGCAAGGCAAACACCTTTATCTTGATAGTAAGAATCCGCCGTGGCTTAGTGGTTAGCGTCGGGGATTTGGAACTGGGCGTACCGGGTTTGATCCGCAGTCGCGGCTCCGTGGTCATGGTGTAGTGCTCATAGGCAAGGCACATTTAGCCTAGTACTGGTTTGTTTAGCCAGTGATCATGAATAAGTGAACTGTCGCCGTGATAGAATCTAAATCATGTTGAAAACGGCGTCAAAACTCAACAAAAGAAACACAATTATCTTGATGGTCCTTAAATGGACTAGGGGCTCATAACAATGCAAAGCTCGATAATATCATTTTACAAACAATTAATACAATCAGAATTGACAATGTAAACTAATTCAAATATTGATAAGACCTTCTTGAACACACGCATTAGCCAACATTCTCACGAAATAGTATAAATACAACTTTGAAGGAGTACTTGTAGATGTTTATATAAGTATTAATGCTGACGAAGCTGTCTTGGAGTATATACATGTAATGCAGCCCACTGATGTAACACAACGAAAAGCGAACTTTGTCAGAATTTAAAACAAAATATGCATTTGCATCGTTCTATTAATGATGCTATTCGTTTTTCCCGGTATAACATTTAACTTTCCAAATTGGTATAGACACTCATTATTAACTTGAGTGATCAAATAATTGTACATTTTGAGAAAATTCTTTTTTGCATATTTTGATAAATAATACAGCTGGCATTGTTTAGTTGCAATATGCTTATTTATTTAAGAATTTTAATGCCTGCTGACCATGCATATAAATCGCCAATTTTAGATTGTCAAATGTCTCGTTTAATAAGGAATGCGTTTAAGTAATGAATCAGTTCAAATAAATATTCCCCATGTGTTTGTTTAATTGTTCTTTTTATTGCCAAAATATAATCGGTCCTGTACTTATTTTCTAATTAAGGTATAAATGGTGAACGTTGTCATTCTTTCATAATGTAATGAAATATATTAATGAAGTAACACAGATAATTGCGTAGTCGCTTAGATACATGGTGTGAGCAGGAATATATATGTTTTCCTGCTCACACCATGTATTTAGGCGATTATGATGTATATAACGACAGTTGTGTCCATCTTTTAAATTTAAAATCAGGCTGGGTTTATAAAATTAAACAGCAATTATCAGATTTGTGATTATCTTTTGTTTGGACAAATTTTGATCAAGAATGCAATTAAGTCCCAAAAATTAAGAACCGTATAAGGGATCAATTTATTCAACAGTGGATATTAGCAGTTCATCTAAACGTAATCTACTATAAAGACTATAAAACTACTCTTGAATTCGAATCCTACTTAGAAAGTATTAAAAATTATAGATTAAGAATTTGTTTGAAAAAAAATACGTATATCAGATCATAAGCTAGCTGTTGACATCAGTAGATATACACATATTGCAAGAAATGAAAGATACTGTGAATTATGTAACTAGTTTGCAGTAGAAAGTGAATTTCACTTTATACTAACATGTCCAACATTAAGGGAAATTGGAAATAAGTATATTAAACCTTCTTTTCCAACACTGTTTAAATTTTCACGATTAATGTCAGCTAAACATTGTAATTTACAAATATTTCTTGCTAGATATATTAATGAAGCTTCAAATAGGAGGATTTATCTCATATCAATACCTGCTATTTGAATAAAAACCACAACACAATAATATGTATGTGTGAATTGTTTTATTATACATGTGTTTTTATATTGTAGTCATGTATTTTGTATGTTCAATCATTTTGTATATATTTTGTATGGCCAATGGCACATATTGTGCCAACTTGCCAAATAAAGTTATTTGAGTTGAGTTGAATTAAGTCGACAACATAATAAGAACGTGCCTGTACAAAGGGTTGATTGATTGGGGTTAAATGCCGTTTCAACAATTTTACAGTCATATTACGGCGACAAATTCAACTACTCATAAGTTTCCTGGTTTTCTCACTCCAGTTATCGATACAACATACTTAAAAAAGCAACTGTCTGCTTTTCCACATAGACTGTTAGCCCATTGGTGAAAAACGAATGACGCTTATCACAGTGACTTTTGTAAAACGTCGAATAGAATGTTGGTCGAGCTTGGGTTTGAACTTACAACCCCTGAATTGACTGACCTACCGGGGCTCTGGGTATTGTGACCTGCAATAACTTCATTTCTCAAATATGTTTTACATATATAAGCCAAGTGCAAATAAACAAAAAGAAAAACTGAAAAAAATACAAACATATGAACTCGTGAGTGCAAATAGTTTCAAAGATATGTACGGCAGGAAAATGCAGACAGCGAATGATATATTGACATGTTTTGAAAAGCAATTACAGATGAAATATGATAGCCTGGTGCCATTTGGTAATTCATATAAAGTTCTAAAATGAAAATACTACAGACAGTAAGAAAACTATAAATCACACGGTGCTAGTAATGTCCGACAGTTTAATAACCAGTCGCTTTAGATTAATAATAGTTTCTCTCTCATAATAACCACTACAGAGACGTCAACACACGTTATCTTTCACCCAAATAATATATTTCTAACGAGCCAATAACACCTGTTATATTTTCACACAAATAACAGATTTGTATGAAAGATTCAGCATTTTATTTTTTAATCATAAAACATTTCTAAATAGTATCATTTTTTTTTAATAATGCATGCCAAATTGAATAGTTTATTGATTAGCCTTTCCTTATTACTCCTTTTCAGTTTGTCACCTTTCTTATATGGTAATGTATTGTAGGACATTGTTAAATACCACTAGTTGGTCACTACATTGCTCAACAGAGTAGATATGTCAAGCTCAGCTCCTGTCATTGTTATGTGAAATACGGTTTTGATCGGCATAATTGAGCCGTCACGCGAGAAAACCAACATTGTGGACTCTGCGTAAACTTTATCGACCCGAATCAGCCGGCTAACGCGGACAAACACTTTTCTCCTCCTGTGGAATTTCTGTTTCAGGAATCATAACTCTATACCTCTATCCCCCCTGATACGGAATGTGTCGGCCCGGATCAGTCTGCGCGGCCGCAATGTTGGTTTTCTCGCGGGACGACTCATATGTTAATGTAATCTATAGGAGAGTCTTTCCCCACAATTTCTCTCTTATTGTGAAAGCTAACCCTATAGTGTGGGTACTTAAAACTAATCGTCTCATTGAGACTGAATGAATGTATATTGTTTTATGGCGCATCGACAGCTAAGGTCATTTAGCGCGCAATTAAATTTAATTATTCATGATCCCTGGGATACAAACCAGTACTAGGCTAGAAAATGTGCCTTGCCCAAGGGCACTCCACAATGACAGTAGTGCCACGACTGGGGATCGAACCCGGGACACCCGGTTTCGAAATCCCCGACGCTAACCACCCGACCACAGCGGATTCCTCTCATTGAGACGCTTCGGTCGAGTACCTACAACATAGGGTTAGAGTATCAAATAATGATTTTAGAACATGCAAAACGTCCCTTATCTAGAGTTCTCTGTTTAATACAACCTTACAGTAAATCAAAGTACTTCAAAGGAAGGAAGATTGATAATATCCTTATTTAAATTTAGAATTGTTCATGAAAATGTTTCTTGTTTCTTAAACGTACTTATCTCTTTCAGCGCCGAATTGTTTAAAGTAGACTCTTCCATGTTCAAAATCGGGCGTCTCCATTCTCATGTTATTCCAGTGTTGCTATATTCTGATAACTTAAAGGCAAACAATGCTGATTTCAGGTGAGGCAGCTCGTTACGAGCTGACTTACCTGAATCAGTATTGTTTTCAAAAACCTCAATATTGCCATTGGCGCTTAAAGAGTTAATGATATATTTGATCAAATAAAAAAAATCGCGCTCTTGCTTTTAAACAGTATTTTTATCTTTTACATAGACGGACATTCATTTATAGTAAAGTTTCTTTAAATATAACTCTCTGGCGTGGTCACATCTGTTACAAACACAAATGAAATGAAGCTTAACTTCTAGGTGATTGTCATTACAAACTAAACATAGACAAGTTTACAAGTTTATTTTATTTTAACTCAACATAAACATAGTAATGTGACAAGAGGTACATTAAATTACAAAATATAGACAAAAAGAAACCAGACTAAAAAGCAGTTAATAGGCAAAGAAATACAATTAAGAGAAAAGTGAGAGGGGGAGAACATGTAGCGTTAAATATTGGTGATTGTTGAAAATATCTTAAAATGTTATTAACTAATTTACAACGTTTAAATAGAATATTTTCTTTATTCTCATTCATTCATGAGTCGATACTTAGATTTTCTTTCATTTTTACTATATTTTCAAGGTATAAGCTTTCTTCTTTATTTGCTGAAATGTGAGAATTCAAAAAAATAGTTATATTCATCCCCTATATCTCCAGAATTGCATATTTTGCAAATTCTCTCATGATGATCTGTATTCTTACAACGCATTTTTACGATTGGCAGATGATAATTGCACATTCTAAAACTTACAAAATCATGTAAGTAAAGGGGCGATAGAATATTCAAGTGTTTGTGTTCCGTTTTATAGATGCGGTAATTAGCACACTTAGACGAGTCAATAATAGAGCTATGCCAATTATGTGCGTACTGCTGTTGTAAACAAGTTTCTTTTTTTTATTTAAGAGAATGTTTTTATCAAGCCTGTTTTCATCCAATCTTCCAGTTCATATGCGTAATGCACGAGAGTATATTCCTTATGTAAATTCTAAGTCGAACTCGTCATATAATGATTAGAATACCAAATTCCTTCCCTTTTGATATTGGTTTCTATAACAGAACAGTATATATATATAATGTTCATATGTTCACAAAAGTGGCATGCTGCTTCAAATATGCACATAAAACTGTTCAAATTATGACAAACATATTTAACAAAGATGTCATGTTGCTTCAATTATGCACATGAAACTTTTTAAATTGTGAAGTACATAATTGACTAAGGTGGCATGTTGCTTCAATTATGCACAAATAACTTTTCAAATTATTTTGACGTACATAATTGATAAAATGGCATGTTGCTTCAATTATGCACATGGAACTTTTCAAATTATGAAGTACATATTTAACAAAGATGGCATGTTGCTTCCATTATGCACATGAAACTTTTGAAATTGTGAAGTACATATTTAACAAAGATGGCTTGTTGCTTCAATTATGCTCATGAAAATTTCCGAATTGTGACGTGCATTGTTGACTTAGATGGTATGCTGTACATGGTAATCTTCATAGTATAACAAAAATAAACTGACGATGATGACATGTAGCTGTTAAATCTGTTAAAATTATAACTGACGAAGTACTACAATTACATCTCCATCCACACTTACAAAGTAGTCCAGATGGACCTTCTGTGTAGCGCGGAATCATACTTTATAACTGTCACAGTAAATTACCTTGATGAATTCAAGTCATTCATTTCTCGATTTCTTGGTAATTGAACATTTCAAGTCGATTGTTGAAAAATTCAACCTTTCCCGTGCTTAATTACAAACTCCACCAGCACTCGTGTCATTGGAACTTCACATTTTCACTAACATAAACACTGACGACACGCCTAGTCGGATGTCATTAACAGTCTAAGAGAATTGGGATGCAGTTTAACTCTATTCACTTCCGATACTTAACCCTTCGCGAAAGCTGTAATGTTTTTCTTCAAATTGTTTGTAAGACAAATTCGAGATTCATGTAACCCTAACCCCCCAACTCTAACACATTAAACCCGTAACACTAACCATTGTGCCTAAAATAATTGAAGTTGTATTTGTATGGTGCTTTCAACAAATGTTCAGTTATATCACGGTGTTCAAGTACTACTGGTCCATCTAGCCTGTATCATACATCGTTTAAACTTAACAAGGTTCGCTATGGGTTTGTAATGAAACAAGGAGCCATTGTACCCATAAGAATGATCTGTTTATATCGCGAATACTTTTTAGAAAGTGTGAACACATGCATGCTTTACAATAATTAATTATGTGAACCAAATAACAAATATCGATGTTTTAAACAATTTTATATTTCAATTTTGTCACACATTTCCTACTCCCTTCAAAATGAAATGAGACTATGTTACGCTTTAATTGTACCTTTCAACCTAAACCGTTACCATGTTTACATAATAAGACACGGTAGGTCATGCATGAAGGTCAGTCAGTTAGCAACACAATTTCTACTGATGAGAAAAACAGCAAAGATAAGATAAACACAGCATTACTTAAACTAATCATCCCTCGAGAGCGGTATAAAGTCTCTTATCAATTGATCTTTTGCCAATAATGGCTAGACTTTCTTGGACAATGTCTCGGATGTAAATAATTTGGGATGTCCGTGTAATTGGCATTTCCTGGTCGTTAAGCAATCACGTAATAGTCTAGGACCACAGAACCGTGACCTCTGGTTCTAAAGAATAGGTACGGCCACGTTGTTTTTTGGCATTTCTTAGTCGTCTTATACGCTTCGACCAAAAATCCCTGACTTCTCATTGCTCAGAATGTATGACCAGTTCCATGTAACTTATTATGTCATTATAGGGTTGGCGTAGCGTCTGTCAGTCCCGCTTTACCCTGTGCGCAGAATAACTCGTATATACAGCTGGAGAGCTGGCACGTGTATTCAACATTCCTTCGTAACTCGACCATGTTTATTCTCTTTACTTTTTAGCTCACCTAAACACGAGGTGAGCTTTTGTGATCACTCTCCGTACGGCGCCCGTTGTTGTCATCGTCGTCGTCGTCGTCGTCTGTACTTACGTCTGTTAACAATATCCTACAAATGACCTCTCCTACTAAACCAAAGGACTGATTTCAAAATAAATTCGCATGAATGTTTCTTATGTGGTCCTCTTTTAAAGTCGTTCAAATAGTTAAATACCAATTAGAACTTTGGTTGCTGCGGCTCAGAAAAGGGGAATATTGCAACAAATTAAAAATCTTGTTGTCAAAAAGTACTGGCCCGATTTGAACATTATTTTGCATAAATGTTCCTTTGGGCACCCTCTACCAAGATTGCTTGTTTTCCTTGAATGTATATATATGTTCTATTAAATCAGGTGAGCGATAGTCCTCTTGTTTTGAATTCATTCTAATTGCAGTTAATGCAGTTAATCTTCATGCTACTGAAACTATCATTAGGAAATAGTTATTACACGAATGGTCTTTACAACTATGCAACCTAAGCAAGTCATTTGGGGCGCAATGTGCTGGTACTTATTGTCGTAAGACATGGTGTATGACAAGAATTGCTTTTATTTTTAGCTAATCGGTTTTATGTAACGAATAATTATTGAGTACCAAAGCCATCCTCAAAGGCACCAACATCAGTGTCAATAACAGTCGTTAACGTGACGCACATACAGACGCTATATGACGCATCTGCAGCAGACTTCTCCTTTTGCAACTCTCTGTTAACCCCATGAACTGATTATACTATCATTTATGGAAGTGTTCTATATGTTTACCTAGACATTTTCAAAGTCGTTAGTTGCTGAATTAAAAAGTCTATATTCTACGTGTTATTCTTTATTTCATGATCGCTTTTACTATGCTTGTGTATGTATATTTTTGTGTATTTCTTAATTACATGAATTATAATTGAAATAAAAAAAATAATCGTTGCAAATGTTTTTCATACAAGTTATAAATGTATAAACTGACTAAAATACTATTGAATAGAAACAGAATATTGGGTAAACCTTCTGACGGTTGACATTTTATCATTTGCTTTTATATACCTCTTTAGGCCAGAGCCCTGGTAAAATGGTAAAGAAACAGACATCGAGTGTGATTAATATCAGCTGAAGGTTTGTTTTCCAATCGCTGTTAAATGAATGGGTTTTGACTTAACTAAGGCTTGCTGAAACGTAATGAATAATTCTACAAAAATCGACTTTACGCCATTTTTGATAAATTACTATCGATGTAAAAAGGGAACGTCTCACGGAAGATACATAGCGAATGAAGTTGTTTATAGCATGTTTTAAAAATGTTAGAACTACATTCAGAATGCCAAAGAGAGTTGTTCTTTTTAACTTGTCATACCCCGAAAATCCAATTTCGACTCTTACGGGTTCGCAATCGGGCGAATTTGCTTTTCATGTAACAAGAGTTTTGGACTATTTGAAGTTAAATGCACACGATGCTGGTTGCTGGTTGCAGATGAGAAGCTCGTGTCGAGCTGTCTCACCTTAATCTGTTTTGTCTGCAAAAACATTAATATTGCCATTGGAGTTAAACAAAACTCAATTTTGCCGTTGAAGCTAAACACCTCAATATTGTCAAGGGATGTAATAACCGCAATCTTGCCGTTGGAGCTAACCACTATAATATTGTCATGGATGTAATAACCTCAATATTGCCGTTGAAACTAAACACCTCAATATCGTCATGGGATGTAATAACCTCAATATTGCCATAGAAGCCAAACACCTCAATATTGTCATGATATTTAAAAACCTCAATATTGTCATGATATTTAATAACCTCAATATTGTCATTTGAGTTAAAAACCTAAATGTTGCCATTGGAGCTTAACACCTCAATATTGTCATGGGATCTAATAACCTCAATATTGGGAATTGGATTTAAAGACCTCAATATTGTCCTGATATTCAATAACCTCAATATTGCCATTGGAGTTAAAACCTCAATATTGCCATTGGAGTTAAAAACCTAAATGTTGCCATTGGAGCTTAACACCTCAATATAGCCATTGAATTTATTAACCTAAAAATTATCTTTGGATATATTAACCTCAATATTGCCATTGGATCTAATAACCTCAATATTGCCATTGGATATAATAACCTCAATATTGTCATTGGGTATAATAACCTTAATATTGTCATGGATATACTAACCTCAATATTGCCATTGAATTTATTAACCTCAAAATTATCTTTGGATATCATAACCTCAATATTGACATTGGATCTAATAACCTCAATATTGCTATTGGATCTAATAACCTCAACATTGCCAATGGATATAAAAACCTCAAAATTGTCATTGGGTATAATAACCTCGATATTGCCATGGATATAATAACGTCAATATTTGCATTGGATTTAATAACCTCAATATTGTCATTGGATATAATTACCTCAATATTGTCATTGGGTCTAACAACCTCAATAATGTCATGGGATGTAATAACCTCTATATTGCCATATTGGATCTGAACACCTCAATATTGTCATTGGATGTAATTACCTCAATATTGTCATGGGATGTAATAACCTCAATATTGTCATATTGGAATTAGACACCTCAATAGTGTCATTGGAACTAAACACCTCAATATTGCCATGGGATATAATAACCCCAATATTGTAATGGGATATAATAACCTCAATAATGTCATAGGATGTAATAACCTCAATATTGCCACGGGATATAAACACCTCAACATTGTCATTGGATGTAATAACCTCAACATTGTCATGGGATGTAATAACCTCAATAATGTCATGGGATGTTATAACCTCAATAATGTCATGGGATGTAATAACATCAATATTGTCATGGGATGTGATAACCGCTATATTGTCATGGGATGTAATAACCGCAATATTGCCATGGGATGTAATAACCTCAATATTGTCATGGGATGTAATAACCTCAATATTGTAATGGGATCTAATAACCTCAATATTGTCATGTGACCTTAAAGAGTTAATTTATCCCTCATGAAGGGAAAATATCAATCATAAGCTCGTAAACAACTTGTGTTCGTTTATGTTTATTTGATTCAATGCAAAGAATAGGCACAGTGCTTGTACGAATGTCTTTTTGGTAGGAAATAGTAATCTGTTGTAATTAATTCATTAAGTATTAAAGCCATTTTATAAAACCCAGGGCTGTATGCCGTGTTTTGAAAGGGGATACGGCATTTTCAGCATTTTTATTAAGGTGACAGTTCACTTATTCATGAAAATAAACCAGTTTTAGGTTAGGAAATGTGCCTGGTCAAAGGGCGCTTCACCTTGACATACGTAACTGGGAGTTGAACCTAAGACGCACATGGCCAGTTAAAAATCCTCGACGCTAAGCACTCGGCCACGGCGGATTCCGTTTCCTAGAGAAAATAGACACGAGGGCCTCAAATTAAGCTTCGATTTTTCTCACGAGTTTCATTCAGGACGTGATTACATTTATGGGTGTTATGTGTTATCGTTCGTTACTTAGATTTTAAATGATAGCATCGGAAATTATCAGAAAAGCCAGTGGGCTTAAATCAAGGCATCTGTCGGAGCAAACTGTCTATTTTATAATTCGCATCAGAAGGGTGAAAACGAGGTCTTTTTGCATTTAGGCAGAAGGCATTGTTGTCTGACTAACGTTAATATAAGACTGACATATAGACCGGACAGACACTAAATGCCCGCAAAATTCCGGGGACACATACTCACACCAATCGATTTCATTTACATGTTTGTCAACTTAAACCGCTAGTTTCTATTGAAAACGAATGCTTTGGATTCACAATAATTCCGCATAAATGAGCCGTACCGCGAGAAAACAGTCTTTCCCTATGAAATTATGGCCTTAATATGAAATCAGTACACATTATTGATAACCAATTGACTTCCTTCATATCTAGGTACAGTGATATTGGTCTGTCAAAGCCAGTGGAAACCATAATCCGAGCCAGTTTCATACTCAAAAGTTACTAAATCTTTCACATCAAAGAGGCCGGTATGCGATAAAAGGCTACTGTTCCCCAAAAGCCTCTAATTTTCCATTTTAGGCTAATTCATTACCCTCAAATAGTTTGAGTCATTGCTTTATAAATTTTACGAGTCAAAGGGTAGGCCTTTCCGAGGCAATCTTCAATTATTACCCACCAATCGTTTATTTCAAGCAGAATGTCCCATTAAAACGGCATCAGGCATTGATTACCGTGATGTGTTTGTAATCAAGCTTCACACAAGGTTGGTATTAAAGTCGACATTTGTTGGGTCTTCATTTTGAAATGGGGAATTAGTCGATTTGGTTCAATCACGACTCTTCGGGCGAGTAGGCACCAATTGGTTACGAGGCTGCCATGTAATATAAAAAAAAGTATCGCCTTTAACCAGGTATATTTAACTAGCATTTTCGGTCAAATTTAACAGTCTTTATAATTAGTTTTGAATCTGATTTGTTCTATCTGTTGAAATTGTCTTATGTCGCGGGTCGAACGTATACACAATTGGAGAGAATGTATCTAAGCGGCCTAGTAAAGCTCAGTCGATAACCAAGTACTTGCCCTGAAAGCGAGAGGTCCCGGGTTCGAGCCCTAGACTGGATGCATTTCTTTCTTTCCTTGTGACATTGGTGCCCGTTAAGGGACCCCCCTGACAGCACTGCTTGGTCAGCCTTAAGGCGCTTGCAGTGTATATTATGACATCCTTGCCACTGTTGTTCCGAAATTCGAGGACGAAATTCCAGTTAAGCAGGGGCGTATGTCGTGGGTCGAACATATACACAATTGGAGAGAGTCCAGTGCGGCCCAGTTAACTCAGTCGGTAGAGTACTTGCACGGGAAGAGAGAGGTCCCGGGTTCGAACCACAGACTGGCTGTATGTTTTTCTCTCCTTGTGAATTATAATTTATATAATCTTCTGAAACAAAGGAAACAAAGGAATACAGCAATTTGGTGAGGGTTTTGGAGAGAGAAATTTTTTCTAATTGTTGTGCAATAAATTGTATTATATCCCATGTACCCGTCGAATAAAGAATTGTTCTGTTCTTATCAGTTTAGAGTTGAGGCTTCTGGCAAAGTTAAACGTGCAGAGTTTGCCACTGGAAAATGTGACTCGTCGATGATTGTTATCGTTGACGCCACGTGGAAGCGAGGCGTCAGTATGAGATCTGTTTTAATTTTCTACCATGGGGTGACGTAATCAAAAAGGGAGCAACCAACATTATTGTTAAGAAAAACTCTTGTTATATGTTTAAAAAAAACAACCTTTATGAATAAATAAATTGTATAAAATGATTTAAGAAACAAAAAGATACAAAATACGTATATCTTCTACCGTTATTACAAAACTTTAGACACATGATATAGGTATTTAATAACTTTCCCATAATTTCCTAGGCTACGCTTTTTTTATAGTTTGGTTTACGACCCGATTCATCAAAGCTCAAAAAAAAGTTTCTTGCGATGTTTTTGCCTATTTACAATATTGAAATATTTAAATAAATAAATGGGTAATCTTTAAAAAATCAATGATGATTCATTTTAATTATTACATATTACAGTATAATTCTAGAAACTGTTAATACAACGTTAACCCAACTATGCAATAGGCATGGCCGTAACGTGACCCGTTCTATTATTTGTAAATGCAGCATGTCATCGCTTGGCGATTTTGGTCACTCTTATTTAATAGATAACAAGGTGTCATCGGTTCCCATAGAGTAATTAAGTAAACACCGTAAACCAAACGGTTTCAGGACTAAACTTGTCATTTCACAACTAAACTTCACATGCTGAATATCACATAGATCGTAGCATATAAAACGTTTAATCCCTACGTCAATATTGACCCTTTCTGCTCTTGGTAACCTTTTATTATAGGCTATGGTAGCAAGGTGAGCAATATAGGCACATCTTGGCCTTCTTGTTTAAAATAAAAGGACATTTGGCCTTCTTGTTCGAAATATTTATATCCTGTCATTTAAATGTACTGAACTGCATCTGTTTCCTTAGTCATGCTTCAAAATCATGCGCGGCGTCTTTGATGCTTTGCATCAAAATTCTTCTTGTTTTTACCTTGAACAGAAAAGGAATTTAACAAATGGAATTAATTGACCACTCTTTAATTGAACTCTTATCTATGCTTATACCGTCTCTGGTGATCCATCTCATACCGTCGACAAGTAATACTAAATTTCAGCTTTTATTCATTACCTTACCTAAGGTAAATCAATTTTAATTTGAAGAACAATTACATTCCGTAATGCATTGTATAAGGAATGTTGCGATCATGGTATTCAAGGAATGTCATACAATATCCGTCTCATACTCCGACAATCATATCATCTTATACGGCTATATTCATCGTGCAAGGACACGTGGCAACTGTATTGCAGGAATGATACCACTGTACCAATTTAACTCTTTCAGCGCCAAAGGCAATATTGAGTCTTTTTCGAACAATACAGATTCAGGTGAGCCAGCTCGTAACGAGCTGTCTCACCTGAAATCAGCATTGTTTGCCTTTTAGTTATCAAAATAGTTAAAAATTTGTAAAACATGAGACATGGAAACTGTCGATTATTAACATGAAAGAGTCTGTTTTAAACAATTCAGCGCTGAAAGAGTTTAATCAAGTCCAGCTAACAGTGTCAATGCAACAAGTTCCTCGTTTGCAACAAGATAACGGGCATTGTTGACGTATGCTTCTGAAAGATTCTGTATTCGATGAAACAATTAAGAAATAAATATAAATAAACACTTTCATGTTTAATAAGTTCATGCTTTAGTGATAAACCCACAGATTAAGTTACAACTATATATATATATTTGTTTCTTTTAGACTGCATTCTTTTTTTCTTTTTTTTCTTTCTTTTTTTTTTGTCGTGGCAATCCTCCCTCTTACCTTACAATAAATATTTTTGGTAAATTTATGTTAGTATATAAGAATATATAAATCAATCAACCATGATTAAGTTACAACTAGTTCATCACAAATCTCTAGCGGCATTAAGACGGACTACTTGAGATATATATAGTATGTATATGGTAGCAGTATGATTTTGCCAGCTACTTTGTATGTCTGTTAAGCGAACATTTAATTTCTATTTATTGGATTTTAACGACGTCTTAAAAGGTTTCTAAGTCGGAGACAGAACACTTTATCATGACCCTTGTGTGGTAAACAAGTACGAGGCTATGTCACTCCATCATTACAGAATCGAACGCGGAACGAACGGTCGCTAGGTAATCAGCCATGGCAGGTTCTTCCTTAAGCAGACGCACTGTTCCGACCTTTCCGTAAGCTATATTTCGAAATATAAATATATTCGTTACAAACCACGGTACAAACATTACCAATGTGTTTACTCCAAACTGAAGTATATACATTATATTGTCAGTGATATTTACTTCTGTTTGACAATCGGATAACGCGACATATCTATATAAGATAAATGTAACAGTACCAACCCTGGGGAGTCAGAAAATGTATAAATATAATAGAATATCAAATCTGTGAAGTAATCGAACACCGTTTGGCTACTCACAGCAATAGCATCGGGAATACTGACCTTTAAATAGGGGGTCTTGTTTCTACAATAAAATGGCGGTTTTCCCTTCCGTGATCATTCCGACTTTGGTGAATCATAGGATGTTTCACCATTTACTGAAAATTGTATTTTAAAATGATCTGGTGCGTCTTATAAAAAAGTAACTTTCTTGGAATTTGATTGATTCATTGGGGCTCAACAATATCAATGTGATCTGTTCATCTATCTACATGTGTTTCCTGGCTTTCTTATTCCAGTACTCCACACAATAGACTTTCCACGCAACTGGTTGCTTTACCACATAGACTATTAGACCATGTGTGGAAGGGTAATGTCGCTTGTCAAAATGTCGGAAACATTATTGGCAGAGTTAGGGTTCAAACTCACAAGCCCCTGATTAACAGCCCGTGTCATTACCGATGGATCTACCGGGGCTCGGCCGTGGAATTTGAAATGCATCTTAATACAATTTCAAATTACATAGAAGACTACGGAGTTCTATATTAAGTTACGAGTTTACCGTGTCTAGTCAGGTGGGTAGCTTTTGGTGATCTGAACATGGTCCTTATCTCTACGGGTACTGTATTAACGGATAAACACATTGTTAAACTATATTATGAAATAAATAAAAAAAAACACGTCGAGTTGGTGTGATTCTTATAAGTAACATCAACCAAGGGTTTTTGCAACATGGATGGTGAAAAACTCCATACATGTATTTTAAATGAAAAGTAAATTATAATATATTATGTATGTCTCAGTGGTGCTAAGCATGGATCTGTGCAATGGTAATTTAGGTCTAAACAACAGCATGAATCTTGGTGTCTTCATGTTATCATCATAGTATACTGTTATATATATCAACAAAGGAGCATTTACCCCGAGGTATATAGGCGGGACATTTACAGAAGACATTATATGAATGTATGGCTTGGCGTGAAACGGTTGTAACACTAATTTGTATTTTTTTTTACCAAGGTTAATCACCTGGCCATGAAGTCTTTATGAGGGTTAAATCATTTGTATTGGTAAACAATGGAAATTTAGGTGTCATTGCTCGTTCTGAGCTATGGCATCTAAAGTTGCATTGTGTACAAAGGGATCAAAATTGCCACTTAACCAGGGTTTTCAAAACAGGTTTTTAGTTACAACCGTTTCACGCCAAGCCCTCGATATGTTCATGGAATACAGAGCTCTGGGCAAGATCATATCAAATCGTTGTTGACGTTTTTGTCCGGACTTTCGTTGTTTATACGTTTTACGACCATCGTGTTCAAACATATAACAAAGCTGCAGCAAGCGATGTTGAAAACATATAGTACAATCTATAGAAATTGTCATAAAATTTAAGAACAACTATTGTATAGAATTGAAACATTGTAACATAATGAGAAATTGCTCATTATGAGCTATTTTATACAGACAGACAAACAGAAAGACAGAGACAGACAAACATACAGATAGAGATAGAGACTGAAACAGATGCAGATACATATTAAAATATTTCAGTCCAATCGGTCTCGTGTCAGTTCGCCGTTCAACCATACAGGCGTACATGAACCCTTTGCATCTAGCGAACGCTGATTGGAAAAAACTGTATAATAGTATATATGCAGTTTAAACGAAATTTGAACCAAATTTGATAAGTAATTTTCAAATTCACAAACTCCGAATATCTGAGTTCGTGTGCCGTTACTGTGAAAGATTATATGAGCCAAATATATATAAACCAACAGTATGGACTATGCGTAATGTTTCGACCCAGATCAGCCTGTGTAGTTCGCGTAGGCTAACCCGGACACACACTTTTCGCTTCCTGTGGATTTTCTGTTTCAGGAATCATTAGTACATTTATCCCCCTGAGACGGAACATGTCGGCCTTGATGAGCCTGCGCTAATCTGGGTCGATACATTACACAGAGTCCATACTGTTGGTTTTCTCATGGAACGGCTCATATATTGTCATTTCTGAGCAGTGTAGGTTAAGATCACATTGTCCATCTGCACAGCCTCATCAAAATCGACCCATGTTGACAGAATCACGGTAAACCTTATCTGAGTAATATGTGAACAGTCTAACTCTTGATCGGACGGTCTTGACCTACACCGTTCACCTTAAAGCTCTTCCAATTGGTACTCTTTAATATACTTCTTAACTCTTTCAGCGCCGAAGGCAATTTTGAGGTTTTTCCAAACAATGCAGATTTAGGCGAGTCAGCTCGTGACGAGCTGTCTCTGCCTGAAATCAGCATTGTTTTGTCTTTTAGTTATAAAAATAATCCAAAAGTCTTATTACAAGAGAAATGGAAACGCCCGATTTTGAACATGGAAGAGTCTACTTAAAACAATTCGGCGCTGAAAGAGTTAATCTAAGACTACAAACTGTCGTTTCGATATCAACTGGAATTAAACATACGCAGTCGTGATAGCAGAGTGAAGGTGTGGACCTGAATTGAGTTCGAGAAAATTGTCAATGCTCAACAAAAGAAAATTATATGTTACTGAATGAATGATGCCAATGAAGATGTACTTATTTCAATGACATCCGTGGTAGAGTATAATGAGTCTTCTGTAATTAAACGCGCGAGAGGGTTGACATTTACGGATTGCTTCAGAGCGTCAAAAATCTAAGGAAGGAATTAGGGGCAATTTAAAATGACAATTAAAAGTCAGTTTTCATTGTTCGAATTGTTCAGTTTAAACGTGTTGAACAGACGACATTAAGGAACAAATGCAATCCATGATGAGGGAGTGGCAATATTATTATGTTGTAATTAAGTTACCCCGAGTGTGATAATTATTCGATTTTAGAAGGTACTCTGGTGCCAAGGAAAAAAAATAGTATGTGGGGTACTGCTGCTAGAACATCAGAAAACATACTTTATATGGATTGACTGCCGTGGTATAACTGATTTACCTTTAAAATCGGCGTTAACTTTAACCAATCAATGAATCAATCAATCAATAAACTAAAGTCATAACCCGATAGGGCACCATTAAACCTGCAGGGTCCGGAATAATTAGTCTATCATTGTGTTTCGATAATCAACGACAGGTATAGATCAATCTGAACTTCAACGACCGATATACATCAGTCTGAACTTCAACGACCGGTATAGATCAGTCTGAACCTCAACGACCGGTAAAATAGACCAGTCTGAACTTCAACGACCGGTGTATATCAGTCTGGACTTCAACGACGGGTATAGACCAGTCTAATCCTCACCGAACAGGAAATAGACCAGTCTGAATTTCAACGACCGGTATAGATCAGTCTGGACTTCAAAGACGGATATAGACCCGTCTGAACCTCAACGACCGGTAAAATAGACGAGTCTGAACTTCAACGACCGGTATAGATCAGTCTGAACTTCAACGACGGGTATAGACCAGTCTGAACCTCAACGACCGGTAAAATAGACCAGTCTGAACTTCAACGACCGGTATAATAGACCAGTCTGAACCTCAACGACCGGTATAATAGACCAGTCTGAACTTCAACGACCGGTATAGATCAGTCTGAACTTCAACGACCGGTATAGATCATTTTGAACTTCAACGACCGGTATAGATCAGTTTGAACTTTAACGACCGGTATAATAGATAAGTCTGAACTTAAACGACCAGTATAGATCAGTCTGAACTTAAACGACCAGTATAGATCAGTCTGGACTTCAACGCATTTTACAGATGATCTTCACCGTTTGCAAACTAGTGCTTACAATCATGCTGAAAATGATTATGAAATTATGTCAAACAGTGGATTTGCGACAACTTGAACAAACTCTAAACATCTTACTAGAAGTCATTTGTCTTTGAGAAATAGTGTACCATCAGTTCTGAAGCAATCTGAATATAACTGATGAGTTGTTTTCTTCCTTGTATTGGTTTTCATTATAAACATGTAGGTAAACATTCATGAATAAAATAAAGCTGAGGTATATATCAATTAAGTATATATCCAACTATCATTCGATCACCTCGATAATTCAAGGTTATTTTGACTCCGTTCCCACCTTGTTTTATCGAGTTTTACACTTTATCATCGATTTTCAAATTTTCCCAGGCTTTCATCTGGCATGAGACATTTAGGTCAAATTACGCTAAATACATCCGCGGGCTGATCTACAGCACCGTAGTGCGTAAACAAAACTTTGTTTGCCTAGAAATGGTTGTACATCTGGCCCAGACTGCATTCGATATGTGACAATGGGTGTAAATTCTTTGTAAATATGTAGAGGATGAACTGGAACTGTTTGATTTGATCATTTTAGGTATTTTGACCTTGTGTGAAAGAGAAAGTAGAGTATGTGTAAACCCAGTTTGTAGTAAAAAGGACGATCCCCATCTTCACAGAGCGAGTTCTTTCTTGCATAATGCATGACCCTACATTTTCTATGGATTATTTTAAAGGTAGGAGGTATCTCTTTTCAATGATATATGGTGTTCTACCTGGGAAACGCTTAGAAAGTGTGACAAACGAGGGTTGAAGCTGGTTGATTTACATGTAAACAAAGAAGGAATTTATTTGGTGTTTTGTGACCTTTAGCACATTCGAACAATATGGATAAAACCATTTGGAAGGCAACTGGGTTGTAAATGCATCTTGTTCAAGATGTAGCTACAGCCATTCTGTATGAAACTATTAAATTATGACTGTTTTACAAATATATTGTGTCAATAAGGTAAATACACATACTCTACTTTCTCTTTCACACAAGGTCAAAATACCTAAAATGATCAAATCAAACAGTTCCAGTTCATCCTCTACATATTTACAAAGAATTTACACCCATTGTCACATATCCAATGCAGTCTGGGCCAGATGTACAACCATTTCTAGGCAAACAAAGTTTTGTTTACGCACTACGGTGCTGTAGATCAGCCCGCGGATGTATTTAGCGTAATTTGACCTAAATGTCTCATGCCAGATGAAAGCCTGGGAAAATTTGAAAATCGATGATAAAGTGTAAAACTCGATAAAACAAGGTGGGAACGGAGTCAAAATAACCTTGAATTATCGAGGTGATCGAATGATAGTTGGATATATACTTAATTAATTGATATATACCTCAGCTTTATTTTATTCAGAGTACTATTTCTCGTACTTATGATAACCTACACTCGGATCGTCTGATGTCTTTGAAACAAGACGACAGGTCTAAATGAACAGGGCTCCATGAAAACATACCTTACCGTAATTAGTACACGTTTGGAAATATAGAAGCATGTGTATCAATGGCAGAGGATTCAAATGGATATTTGTTTACAGAAATTAAATGAAACAAACTGTCTTTAATTTATTAGCGAACAGTGAAGAGCCAGATTCGACTGCGAGGTTGCGCTGTCTGATCTGGATCTACACTGGTCGAAAATGTGAAACATATTTGTCTTCGCAGAGCGCAGCTCATGCAACGAATTTCAAACAACGCAACATTTTCGTTTTGAAGGTGTCAGATGAAATAGAAATGTTAATATTAGCTGTGTTCAAAACATATAATCAACCGATTCTATACGAAAAACGTAGAAAACGTGGCATGTTGCTATGTCATTTAGTTGGCATTATATAGATAATTGGGTAATTAATCTTCAAAATGTCAAATCAACGACTGTTTAAGTAAAATATTGCTTACAGATGCAGTATATTATGTTTAATCGATCGTAGTGTGTTTGTTCTCTAGTCTACGGGTCTTTTAATACAAGAAATACATAAATGCTGAAAATGAAGGTATATTCTGATAACCGTCAAGCCCCATTTTGATGGGCTGATCGAAAACATATGTCATTTTATCTTGTCACAAATGCTGTATTACAAAACAAAGAACTGTTTTGGTATGACTCGATCTAAATTCGAACCAATGTCTCAAGCTCTAGAAATGGATGCATTGTTATTGTTTTTAAAACCTGAATAAAAATTTGGAATTTCAAAATATATTTTTGTTCAAAAAAATCGTTCATAAAGTAGACTATGACTATTGATTCCCGCAAAATCAGTTTTATAAACTATATGAGTGGGGCTCTAGGAAACCAAGCAGCTTGATATGGCACTACACTGTGCGGAATTAGTAACATTTAGGTATCAGAACTTCGTCAACTTAATCGCCCATGTGGATCTCACTGCACAGGAACAACCAGGTAGATCTCACAGCATTCCCCTGATACGGAATGTGTCGGCCCGGATTAGCCTGCGCGGACTGCGCAGGCTGATCTGGGTCGATACATTACGCAGAGTCCATAATGTTGGTTTTCTCATTGAACGGCTCACATATTGTCATTTCTGAGTAGTGTAGGTTTAGATCATCTTATCTATTAGCAGTCTCATCAGAATCGACCCATGTTGACAGACTCACGGTAAACCTTATCTGAGTACGATATGTAATCTAATCCGGGCAAACCGTTCGCCTCCTGTGAATTGTCTGTTTCAGGAATCCTTACTCTATATCTCTATCCCCCTGAGGCTTAATGCGTCGACTGCACAAGCTGTCGATACATAACGCAGAGTCCAAACTGTTTGTTTTCTCGTGAAACGGCTTATATAATTGTTGTAACGAACACCGAATACATCATTGAACACTATTTAAGAAATCTAAATTCATACATGTTCAATTATATTTTGGCAAATGTTTTCGACGTGTTCGAGTTATCGACGTGTTCAAGTTATCGACGTGTTCAAGTTATCGACGTGTTCAAGTTATCGACGTGTTCGAGTTATCGACGTGTTCGAGTTATCGATGTGTTCAAGTTATCGACGTGTTTAAGTTATCGACGTGTTCAAGTAATCGACGTGTTCAAGTTATCGACGTGTTCAAGTTATCGACGTGTTCGAGTTATAGACGTGTTCAAGTTATCGACGTGTTCAAGATATCGATGTGTTCAAGTTATCGTCCTGTTCAAGTTATCGACGTGTTCCAGTTATAGACGTGTTCAAGTTATCCAGGTGTTCAAGTTATCGACGTGTTCGAGTTATCGACGTGTTCAAGATATCGACGTGTTCAAGTTATCGACGTGTTCAATGTATCGACGTGTTCAAGTTATCGACGTGTTCGAGTTATAGACGTGTTCAAGTTATCGACGTGTTCAAGATATCGACGTGTTCAAGTTTTCGTCGAGTTCAAGTTATCGACGTGTTCGAGTTATAGACGTGTTCAAGTTATCGACGTGTTGAAGTTATCGAAGTGTTCAAGTTATCGACGTGTTGAAGTCATCGACGTGTTCAAGTTATCGACGTGTTGAAGTCATCGACGTGTTCGAGTTATCGACGTGTTGAAGTCATCGACGTGTTCAAGTTATCGACGTGTTCGATTTATAGACGTGTTTAAGTCATCGAAGTGTTCAAGTTATCGACGTGTTGAAGTTATCGACGTGTTGAAGTCATCGACGTGTTCGAGTTATCGCCGTGTTCAAGTTATTGACGTGTTCGATTTATCGACGTGTTCAAGTTATCGATGTGTTAAAGTTATCGATGTCTTCAGTTATCGACTCGTTCGAGTTATCGACGTGTTCGAGTTATCGACGTGTTCAAGTCATCGACGTGTTCAAGTTATCGACGTGTTCAAGTAATCGAAGTGTTCAAGTTATCGACGTGTTGAAGTCATCAAAGTGTTCAAGTAATCGACGTGTTCAAGTCATCGACGTGTTCAAGTTATCGACGTGTTCAAGTTATCGAAGTGTTCCAGTTATCGACGTGTTCAGATCATCGACGTGTTCAAGTTATCCACGTGTTCGAGTTATCCCTCGAATTATACTTACTACATGTATGTGTTTTCAGCTGCGTAATTAATTTGTACTTACATGTGCATTATGACAAGCACATCATTGATAACGTCATATAAGGAAAGCAGCGCAGCAGCTATTCTGATCGCTCGTCTGAGCAGTAAGCACTACTGATAAGCTGTTTCGAAAAAGACATATCCGTTCCAGGAATTGGTTCGAGTTAAACTATCAATTTAAATTATCAAATGTTCCAGTTAAACAATAAATGCCAAATATCAGATGTTCGCGTTAAACAATCAATACGAAATATCAAATGTTCCAGTTAAACAATCAATGCCAAATATCAGATGTTCCAGTTAAACAATCAATACGAAATATCAAATGTTCGAGTTAAACAATCAATGCCAAATATCAGATGTTCGCGTAAACAATCAATACGAAATATCAAATGTTCGTGTTAAACAATCAATACGAAATATCAAATGTTCGTGTTAAACAATCAATACGAAATTTCAAATGTTCGTGTTATCGCAGGTTCATTATATGCATACGTATTCCCCAAGTGCTTAGGTATGTAAAACTACATACCCAAATTGGTATGTAACTACATACACACATTGTCCATAGGTACGTAACTACAAACACATATTGAACATAGGTATGTAACTATATACGCACATTGAACATTTGAATAATTCTTCATATATATCTCGTTGATTGATCCACGGAATGTATAAATATCAATCATCCAACAGCTACATCAATCACGAAGGTTCTAAATCACTGAGACAGATTGGCAGTCACTCGACAAATTGAGATGTAGTGAATTTCTGGCTCTATTTGTTATCTGTCGACCATGTCTACTGAGGCAGTTACTTAACTAACAAATAAACAAACATCATACGAAAACATGCAACATTGCATACCTGTAAGCATTCGATAAGTCTGTAAAGAAAGGCAGGCCTGTGACGACCAGGGATGTCAAACGAGGGGTCTTGAGTTCGAACCACGGCTCCACCAATGACTATATCCGATGACAATAGTCTATGTGGGAAGGTTACCAGTTACATGGGAAGGATGGTAGTTGGAGTACGTGTTTTAGAAGGCCAGGAAATAATTGTGGGGTGACCTTAACTACCGTTTGAAACTTTGTTAAAGTCAAATCAATAAATCATTGAATAAATGAAAACTATATATTAATCAATTAATCGATGAAAGTGCAAGCACACAGTATGAAGAATTAATCGGTTGCGTTTACTCCAAGACATTTTAAAGAACGTTCATTTAGAAACCAAGTTTGGTTAACTCTCCGTACCAAACATCTGCTGATAGTAATCAATATATACTGATAGTAATCAAAATCTACTGATAGTAATCAATATCTACTGATAGTAATCAAAATATACCGAAATCTACTGATAGTAATCAAACTCTGCTGATAGTGATCAAAATTTGCTGATAGTAATCAATATCTACTGATAGTAATCAATATCCACTGATAGTAATCAAAATCTACTGATAGTAATCAAAATATACTGATAGTAATCAATATCTACTGATAGTAATCAAAATCTACTGATAGTAATCAATATCAACTGATAGTAATCAAAATCTACTGATAGTAATCAAAATCTACTGATAGTAATCAGAATCTACTGATAGTAATCAATATCTACTGATAGTAATCAAAATCTACTGACAATAATCAAAATATACTGTTAGTAATTAAAATCTACTGATAGTAATCAATATCTACTGATAGTAATAAAAAAAAATACTGATAATAAACAAAATCTACTGATAGTAATCAATAGCTACTGATAGTGATCAAAATCTACTGATAGTAATCAAAATCTACTGATAGTAATCAATATCTACTGATAGTAATCAAAATCTGCTGATAGTAATCAAAATCTACTGATAATCAAAATCTACTGATAGTAATCAAAATCTACTGATCGTAATCAAAATCTACCAAAATCTACTGATAGTAATCAAATTATACTGATAGTAATCAATATCTACTGATAGTAATCAATATCTACTGATAGTTACAAAATCTACTGATAGTAATCAAAATCTACTGATAGTGATCAATATCTAATCAAAATCTACTGAAAGTAATCAATATCTAATCAAAATCTACTGATAGTAATCAATATCTACTGATAGTAATCAAAATCTACTGATAGTAATCAATATCTACTGATAGTAATCAATATCTACTGATAGTAATCAATATCTACTGATAGTAATCAAAATATGCTCAAAATATGCTGATAGTAATCAAAATCTACTGATAGTAATCACAAAATCTACTGATAGTAATCAAAATCTACTGATAGTAATCAATATATGCTATTAGTATGTGTCTTCAAAATGGCTTGCTCCTTTTAGATTACAATTTTGGTCGAATTCTATCTCAAATATTAGATATCTAAAAAGTATTAAATTCCGATGGTAATAGTTTATGGTTCATCCCCCACTGAATCCTGAACTGTCTATGCAATCGCAGTTCAGCTTGAAATCTGCTTATATCAGAAATGATTGTCTTTATTAGAAACAGAAAACAGACATATTATTTTCCATAGCACAATCGAGACTGTTTTACATCCAATGTAAGTTATATAGGTAGTATTATTAGTATACGAATAAGCCATACACTGGTCAAAATACAGAGAGGTTATTCACGTTCCTGTATGCAACAAAATGTGCAGGTTTTAAATTATTCCGACTCTCAGACGCATATTGAGATAAATTCAGTAGACATCTATTGCCCTAAGTGTTAAAAGCCTATAATTAAACCTTTTTTCTTGAGATTTTCCAAATGTTGCCAAAGCCATCTGCTATAGATCTGTTGTATCAGTGATATAGTTAAATACACTGAGTAATAATAACCCATAGCTTGAGCTGGATAGCATAACTCCCGCCAAAACAGGACTCGGAAATCGAACGATACGCTTCATTCGTGAATGTTCGTGAATGTTCGCAACATTCCGCCATAGTAATCTGGTTACCTTTGTTTAAACCTAGTATTACTATTGAAGAGAGTAGACATTTCTTCATTTGTCACATTAATTTTAAAAGTCGTCTGCTGCAGAGACGTCAGAAAGCGTCTATATGTGGGAAATGGTTAAACGAAGCATGATTTGATAATTACATAGACGTTTATGTATAAATCGAGACTGAGTTTACATTTTTGGGTAAATGAAAGAACTCATTTTTACTAACACTTTATTTGTTCACCAGCACAATTCTAAAGTAATCTACAGCATACATGAATTATCTAATAGTTCGCAACAGGAAATGGTTTCAAGGAAATGTCAAAAAAAAAAAAAGACTAGGACTGTGATTTATGTCTGACTTGAGTATAATCTTGCTTAATATCGTTAAATGTTTTGTCTCATAGAAACGCATCCCTTACGCTCGGTAATAAGGATTCGGTCCTTTTCGAATCTATTAATTTAAATTACCTGTATAACTAGTAATTAATCAAGGCAACAGCATTTCTCAAAAGTTAATTATGAATTACGTTTGATATTAAATAAACAAAGCGTACCTGGATACAGAAAATGACAAAATGCTAAGAATTTCAACGCATCTGGTGCATACGAATTTTTGCAAACATTCTGACAAAAGGTAAACAAATGCTCTTACATTAGCAGTTTCTAGTTTTGCCACTATGTTTTCCACCCTGATCTATAATTATTCTTTCATTTACAGAGATGTTTCATAGTTGTGCCCAGATGCTTTTAAAGGTGCTAAACTCCAGATGGTGATCACAATTTTGAAAATGTTGTAACTTCTGAAAATATTGCTAATAGTGACAACAAAGTAGGTAATTAGTATATATTTTTCTATATTCTGTCATGTTTATATATGTCATTTTGTTTCGCCGTTTGTAATGCTAAATTGTATTTTCCTCATGATTTGTGTCCATGTACAAATTGGGAGTATTAAAGAAATTGAATTGAAAAGTATCTCAAAACAATTTTTGCCGTAAATGTTGAAAAACTGTCAAATGAAAGTCATGAAAATGTATAACAGATCAATATTTAGATGTTTATTGTACTGGAAATAATATTTCAAGATAACTTTTTAACAATTTTAAAACTTTTAACTATTATATTGATTTATTCTGGAGTTCAATGAGTAGCTAAAAACTATTTTTGCAGTAAAAAATGTTGAAAAACTGTCAAATGAAAGTCATGAAAATGTAAAGAAAAAATGTCTAACTAGGTATGTCTACCTCGTAATAATGAAGTATAATAGCTCAATATTTAGATGTCTATTGTAATGGAAAGAGAAATATTTACTCTAATCTTATCCCGGAATTATGATTCTAAAATTGCAAGACAACTTTCTAACCATTTTAAATCTTTGAACTATTATATCTTTTTTGTTCTGGAGTTCAGGACCGTTCAAGGTGTTTCGAAAAAGACATATCCGTTCCAGGAATTGGTTCGAGTTAAACTATCAATTTAAATTATCAAATGTTCCAGTTAAACAATAAATGCCAAATATCAGATGTTCGCGTTAAACAATCAATACGAAATATCAAATGTTCGAGTTAAACAATCAATGCCAAATATCAGATGTTACAGTTAAACAATCAACGCGAAATATCAAATGTTCGAGTTAAACAATCAATGCCAAATATCAGATGTTCGCGTTAAACAATCAATACGAAATATCAAATGTTCGTGTTTCAATCAATACGAAATATCAAATGTTCGTGTTAAACAATCAATACGAAATTTCAAATGTTCGTGTTATCGCAGGTTCATTATATGCATACATAGTCCCCAAGTGCTTAGGTATGTAAAACTACATACCCAAATTGGTATGTAACTACATACACACATTGTCCATAGGTACGTAACTACAAACACATATTGAACATAGGTATGTAACTACATACACACATTGTCCATAGGTACGTAACTACACACACATATTGAACATAGGTATGTAACTATATACGCACATTGAACATTTGAATAATTCTTCATATATATCTCGTTGATTGATCCACGGAGTGTATAAATATCAATCAGTTCAGGACCGTTCAAGGTGTCTGTAACGGATGCGTTCTATGCGGGGAGAGAGTTTAATGTCTGATTCGAGCACCATCTAGTTTAATCCCGTTAAATGATGTGTCCAATAAATTATTTTGATTTCTTCTCCGAACCGATAACGAGGTGGGATGCCGTTCAGAACATTTTCATTAATATGAAAAGATTAGTCTGGATTCGTTTATAAATCGGATTTTTCTCCTAATACGTTTTCGCCTGAAGAACACCTATAAGGGCGTAGTATTAATTGGGGTTTAACGCCGTTTTCAACAAGTTTTCAGTCATATCACCTTCTCATATCGAGGGCTTGGCGTCAAAATTGCCCCTAAACCAAGGTTTTCAAAATAGGTTTTTAGATACAACCGTTTCACGCCAAGCCCTCGATTTGTTTCTTGGCTTTCTCATACCAGTACTTCATACAACATTCTTTCCAAGCAACTGGCTGCTTTTTTCCACATAGACTGATAGCCCATTGGTGGAAGACGCTTGTCACAATGTTTTTTTTATCAAAACGTCGCGTCGGAAAGAATGTTTTCTTTGCCGAGCTGGGATTCGAACTCACAACTCATGGATTTACAGCCCGCGTCGCTACCGACTGTGCTACCGGGGCTCGGACGTAGTAACGATATCGATATATATCAATCCGAACTTCGAACATAGGGAGGCGAACATAAAGCGTGTTACATTTTGACTGAACTCTTTTCCTCATCAATACAACACTGTAGCAGACGACTCTCAAAACATCGGTCAACAAATTGGGAAATTCCAATTATTCCAATAATTTAAAATATAATTATTAAGAACGGTTGAAAACTGAGTGACAAAGGAGCAATGCATGTTCAACAAGGGCACCGCAAAGCGGGTGCATCCCCTCGGTATTCAAAGTCCAATTAAAAATAATTAAAAATAAATAGGCGTCTAGACCTTGCCATATACTAACTGTATACCAAGTTTGGGTAAGATCGGTCGAAGGATGTTCAGTGTAGAATGGTCACAAGGTTGTTACGGACACCAGGACGAACGGACGAACAAACGGACAGTCCCGTTACTATATCCCCATCGCAAAATTCGTTAGCCGAGGGGATAATTAACGAATATATATATGATTAAAGTGTGACAAACGTAGAAATGGTTCATTATTAAGTATTTAAAATCTGTCTAGAAGTATGAAAGTATTAAAACAAGATCGTTCGAGACCGCAACCACCGTCGTTGAAATGTGTTTATCAAATACGATACCATCACACCACACGAATTCACGAGACTTCACGAGACTCCCAGACGACTGACGACTGACTCTCTGAAATTGCTCATTATGAGCAATTTCTCCTTTGGCCACAATATTTTCAACTTCATTTAACAATTAAGATGTATTATTATATTGGAGATTTTTCAGATTTTTTCACTATGTTTTCAAAAGTTCTGCTGCAGATTTGTTGTATGTGGGAAAGGCTTAATACAAATAATACCAGTAGAAAACGTATAGGTGATCGCATTATATTCGACATGACAACAGAAGGTATTCAACCGTTTATTCTAATATATTATGATTATAGTCATTCTACATTTGTTTAATGCTTTTAATCTTTTCCCACAAACAACAATTATGCAGCAGAAAAGTTTAAAAATCATATAGGAAAATTAAATGGTAATCTTTATAGTATAATTATAAAAAATAAAGTTTGAAAATATTGTAGAAAAAAGATTGTTTCAAAAGTAATCGTCTCCATATGTGAAGGGAACGAGCGAAAGCGTTTAGGTCGGTGCTGCCGAAGCTTCAGAACACTACTCGTCTCTATCAAATAGAAGCTTCAAAACTACTCGTCTCTATCAAATAGAAGCTTCAAAACTACTCGTCCCTATCAAATAGAAGCTTCAGAACTACTCGTCCATATCAAATAGAAGCTTCAGAACTACTCGTCTCTATCAAATAGAAGCTTCAGAACTACTCGTCCATATCAAATAGAAGCTTCAGAACTGCTCGTCTATATCAAATAGAAGCTTCAAAACTACTCGTCCATATCAAATAGAAGCTTCAGAACTGCTCGTCCATATCAAATAAAAGCTTCAGAACTACTCGTCTCTATCAAATAGAAGCTTCAGAACTGCTTGTCCATATCAAATAGAAGCTTCAGAACTACTCGTCTCTATCAAATAGAAGCTTCAGAACTGCTCGTCCATGTCAAATAGAAGCTTCAGAACTACTCGTCTCTATCAAATAGAAGCTTCAGAACTGCTCGTCTCTATCAAATAGAAGCTTCAGAACTGCTCGTCCATATCAAATAGAAGCTTCAAAACTACTCTTCCATATCAAATAGAAGCTTCAGAACTACTCGTCTCTATCAAATAGAAGCTTCAGAACTGCTCGTCTGTATCAAAGAGATGATTTAGAACTGCTCGTCTGTATCAAGGAGATGCTCTTCTGACTTCTCGATGCGGGCGGTAATAATTCTAATGTAATCCAGATCTGATTTCTCGATCTGCCGTAAAACAATGAGTTATTTATGTTTTTCCAGAAACGGTTTTATTTTTTCCACTCGATCGCAATCGTTTGAAGAATTTAAGGTTTGTCGGAAAGCCGTAACAGATTGCCACTGATTTATGGGATAAGATGTTCGGGAGATTGGTGTGAATTGTTGTTCTGACTGATCAGGCCTATTGACGCCTTTAGATTGGCGTGAATCATTGTTCTACATAAACCGAACTGTAGGATTGGTGCGAGTCGTTGTTCTACATAGTCCGAACTGTAGGATTGTTGTGAATCGTTGTTCTAAATAGTCAGGACTGTAGGATTGGTGTGAGTCGTTGTTCTACATAGTCCGAACAGTAGGATTGGTGCGAGTCGTTGTTCTACATAGTCCGAGCTGTAGGATTGGCGAGAATCATTGTTCTACAAAGTCCGAGCTGTAGGATTGGTGCGAGTCGTTGTTCTATATAGTCAGGACTGTAGGATTGGAGTGAATCGTTGTTCTACATAGTCAGGACTGTAGTATTTGTGTGAGTCGTTGTTCTACTTAGTCAGGACTATAGGATTGGTGTGAGTCGTTGTTCTACATAGTCAGGACTATAGCATGGGTGTGAGTCGTTGTTCTACTTAGTCAGGACTATAGGATTGGTGTGAGTCGTTGTTCTACATAGTCCGAGCTGTAGGATTGGTGTGAATCGTTGTTCTACATAGTCAGAACTGTAGGATTGGTGTGAGTCGTTGTTTTACATAGTCCGAACTGTAGGATTGGTGGGAGTCGTTGTTCTACATAGTCCGAGCTGTAGGATTGGTGTGAATCATTGTTCTACATAGTCCGAGCTGTAGGATTGGTGCGAGTCGTTGTTCTATATAGTCAGGACTGTAGGATTGGTGTGAATCGTTGTTCTACAAAGTCAGGACTGTAGTATTTGTGTAAGTCATTGTTATACATAGTCCGAACTGTAGGATTGGTGTGAGTCGTTGTTCTACATAGTCAGAACTGTAGGATTGGTGTGAATCGTTGTTCTACATAGTCAGAACTGTAGGATTGGTGTGAATCGTTGTTCTACATAGTCCGAACTGTAAGATTGTTGACGCCTTTATATTTGTGTGAATCGTTGTTATAGATAGATAGATAGACTATAACTAGTCAGGCCTGTAATACGCCTTATTCAGGGCTGTTGACACCTTTATATTTGTGTGAAACATTGTTTTAACAAGTCCAGCATTTAAGACGCCTTTATATTGGTTTGAATCGTTGTTCTAACTAGTCAGGCCTGTTGACGCCTTTGGATTGTGTGAATCGTTGATCTAATAAGTCAGGCCTGTTTGACGCTTTTATATTGGTGTGAATCATTGTTCAAACTATGACAGGCTAGGGTTAGTTATTACTCGGACATGTTAGAATCGTGTGAGCGGGATCACAAGAGTTTATTTAAGATAACCAAACACGTGATGGGAGGGTCGAATGACACCGTCTTACCTTCCAACAAACAGTTTAAGGAACTAGTTCAAGACATTGGTGACTTCTTTATCAATCAAATTAAAAGTATACGTAGTGAAATAACCACCCACAACGATCAGGCCATCTCGCGGTCAGTAACACAAGTGGTAGATCAACCATCAATCGTATGCCAGCTTGTAGAATTCACGGCAGCTTCAAAAGAAGAGGCGAAGAAGATCATTCAACGATCCCCAAATAAATCGTGTGACATAGACCCTCTACCAAAAATCATATCATGTATACCAAGCTTTGCAGAAATAATAGATTTAATCATCATTTTTATGCCGATGATTCACAACTCTACTTTTCTTTTGAATCAACAGATTGGATTCCCCGGTTGAGGCATTGCGGCGAGTTGATGCCTGTCTCTAAGATATTGTGTCTTGGATGCATGGCAACATGTTAAAATTGAACGTTGACAAAACAGAAGTAATACTGTTTAGGTCAAAACGAAATGCCAATCTCGTTTCTGATATATCTGTAAATGTTAGAGTTTCTGAGATAAAGCCAACTACCTGCGTTAGAAATCTTGGAGCTATACTGGATTCGAGGTTGGATCTGGAACAGCATGTGAACTCGGTCTGTCGATCTTGCTACGGTCAATTACGGCAGATAGGTCATATCAGACTGTACCTTACTACTTGTAGTGACGCCAAGAAATATCTTGTGAACTCTCTAGTCACATTAAGACTCGACAACTGTAACATGCTGTCTAACTAGTCTAGCCTTTAATACGACTTTTGATTGTTTGGAATCGTTTTTCTAGATAGTCAGGCCTGTAAGACGCCTTTAGATTGTTGTGAATCGTTGTTCTAACTAGTCCGGCCTGTCTGAGGCCTTTCGATTATTGTGAATAGACGTTCTTACAGATCTCCTTCTGTACTACTCTTTTAAATGGGTGTGAATTGTTGTTCTGCGCAGTCTGGCCGTTCAGACTCCTTTAATTTTATGCGAAGCGTTGTTGGAACTAGTCCGGCCTGTCTGAGGCCTTTAGGTTATTGTGAATAGACGTTCTTACTAATCTCCTGTTGACGATTTAAGATTGGTGTGAATCGTTGTTCACAATGATCAGGCCTTCTGTTATACGCTTTTAAATGGGTGTGAATTGTTGTTCTACATAGTCAGGCCTGTTAGACGCCTTTATATTTATGTGAACCGTTGGCTGTATGGGAAAAGGAAAAACAGTACGTTACTAGAAATATTTTCTTTTTTCTCAAAACACTTCCCAAAAGTGCCAGCATTCTAATGCGTTAATCCAATTTAAAATCTCTGACATGGCTGTATTTATTTTCCCCCGCAATAATGAATCTTGTAGTTGTACTTTACCAGCGGGGGGCCGATTTTAAAATGCCGTTGGCCTGTAGATGTATTCTCAAATTTGATTTTACAGCGTTTTAAATGTGATTTCAATCATTCATACCACGGCGACAGATCACTTAACGATGCTGTCTGGATGATAAACCAGTACTACGCTTAGGTAATATGCTAATCCCAAGGGTACACAAATATGACCGCCTAGACAGAAGGAGACGCCCGGTCTCAAATCCCTGACACCAACCACTCGGTCTCGACAGAACCCTGATCTGTGTTCATAGAAATATGTTGTACTTTAAAACGTCTGCGTCAGCATCAGACTGTGTTGGAAACATATGGTTGAACATATTGCAAATCTCTACACATGAAAAGTATAATTATTCAATAGAAGGGAAAGTAGTGTGGCAAAAGGAACAATTTCTTCTTTTGTCTCAACATATTCAAAAGTTGTCTGCTGTAAGTAAGTGGGGTAGCAATGAGTGTGCACGTGCATGCGTCTGCACGTTGGAAATGGTTAATTTCTGTAACGATGTACGCCGGCAGATAACGTTTAAGTGACATACCACAGAGATCTTTTCAGAGAAAAAAGTATATTACCTTTAATATTGAAAGAATCGTTATGATACAGTCTGATTGTTTGTTTCTCGTTCTTCGGAACCATTATTTAAAAATCGTCAATTACAGAGGCGTCAAAAGTCGTCAACGTCTGGTTAAGGGTAAACTAATCATATAAAGGGTTTAAATCACAGACTTGGTCCAATAATGTATAAAGCCGGGTTTTAATTTTCTGACAAAGGGCTATATTTATATATCTTGTTTGTAAGACAGTGCAGGTGCCTGGTTGTATCATTAGACAGCCATGGCTAGAAGGTTTGCCAATTATAAAAGAAAATTCACGTCTGCTTTAAACATTGATACTTTCGATTTAGGCATTGAACGCTTCACCCGTTTTACAATTATTACAAGAGTTTACCGATGTTTAATACGTGTGTGGTTGTTATTGTTCGTGCGTTCTTTAACCCTTTCTCACATACAACGAATCTGCGGCAGAAGTCTTTGGAAACATGTGAACATTATTTAGAAGGGAAGTATTAATGTTTTTAGTAGAGTTAACACATGGTGAGAAAATGAGGAATTGCATAAAATGATTAATTTCTTTCTTTTTTTGGCAATATATTAAACGGTTGCATGCTACAAATGCTTCAACATGCGTAAACAAGTGGGAAAGGAAACATTGCTATCAATGTAGATTCAGATCATCCTACGCTTCCACAATGTCTGATCGTGATATGCACTGGTCACTTTTATGTCAAGAAGCATCTAACGTATATCAATGTAGATTCAGATCATCCTACGCTTCCACAATGTCTGATCGTGATATGCACTGGTCACTTTTATGTCAAGAAGCATCTAACGTATATCAATGTAGATTCAGATCATCCTACGCTTCCACAATGTCTGATCGTGATATGCACTGGTCACTTTTATTCGAGAAGCATCTAACGTATATCAATGTAGATTCAGATCATCCTACGCTTCCACAATGTCTGATCGTGATATGCACTGGTCACTTTTATTCGAGAAGCATCTAACGTATATCAATGTAGATTCAGATCATCCTACGCTTCCACAATGTCTGATCGTGATATGCACTGGTCACTTTTATTCGAGAAGCATCTAACGTATATCAATGTAGATTCAGATCATCCTACGCTTCCACAATGTCTGATCGTGATATGCACTGGTCACTTTTATGTCAAGAAGCATCTAACGTATATCAATGTAGATTCAGATCATCCTACGCTTCCACAATGTCTGATCGTGATATGCACTGGTCACTTTTATGTCAAGAAGCATCTAACGTATATCAATGTAGATTCAGATCATCCTACGCTTCCACAATGTCTGATCGTGATATGCACTGGTCACTTTTATTCGAGAAGCATCTAACGTATATCAATGTAGATTCAGATCATCCTACGCTTCCACAATGTCTGATCGTGATATGCACTGGTCACTTTTATTCGAGAAGCATCTAACGTATATCAATGTAGATTCAGATCATCCTACGCTTCCACAATGTCTGATCGTGATATGCACTGGTCACTTTTATGTCAAGAAGCATCTAACGTATATCAATGTAGATTCAGATCATCCTACGCTTCCACAATGTCTGATCGTGATATGCACTGGTCACTTTTATGTCAAGAAGCATCTAACGTATATCAATGTAGATTCAGATCATCCTACGCTTCCACAATGTCTGATCGTGATATGCACTGGTCACTTTTATTCGAGAAGCATCTAACGTATATCAATGTAGATTCAGATCATCCTACGCTTCCACAATGTCTGATCGTGATATGCACTGGTCACTTTTATGTCAAGAAGCATCTAACGTATATCAATGTAGATTCAGATCATCCTACGCTTCCACAATGTCTGATCGTGATATGCACTGGTCACTTTTATGTCAAGAAGCATCTAACGTATATCAATGTAGATTCAGATCATCCTACGCTTCCACAATGTCTGATCGTGATATGCACTGGTCACTTTTATTCGAGAAGCATCTAACGTATATCAATGTAGATTCAGATCATCCTACGCTTCCACAATGTCTGATCGTGATATGCACTGGTCACTTTTATTCGAGAAGCATCTAACGTATATCAATGTAGATTCAGATCATCCTACGCTTCCACAATGTCTGATCGTGATATGCACTGGTCACTTTTATGTCAAGAAGCATCTAACGTATATCAATGTAGATTCAGATCATCCTACGCTTCCACAATGTCTGATCGTGATATGCACTGGTCACTTTTATGTCAAGAAGCATCTAACGTATATCAATGTAGATTCAGATCATCCTACGCTTCCACAATGTCTGATCGTGATATGCACTGGTCACTTTTATGTCAAGAAGCATCTAACGTATATCAATGTAGATTCAGATCATCCTACGCTTCCACAAAGTCTGATCGTGATATGCACTGGTCACTTTTATGTCAAGAAGCATCTAACGTATATCAATGTAGATTCAGATCATCCTACGCTTCCACAATGTCTGATCGTGATATGCACTGGTCACTTTTATGTCAAGAAGCATCTAACGTATATCAATGTAGATTCAGATCATCCTACGCTTCCACAATGTCTGATCGTGATATGCACTGGTCACTTTTATTCGAGAAGCATCTAACGTATATCAATGTAGATTCAGATCATCCTACGCTTCCACAATGTCTGATCGTGATATGCACTGGTCACTTTTATGTCAAGACGCATTCGAGAAGCATCTAACGTATATCACATTTGTATACGACATAATATTAATATGAGCCGTTCCACGAGAAACTACACATTGTGGACACTGCGTAAAGCGTCGACCCGGATTAGCCTTAGCATGCCGCGCGGGCTAATGCGGACATACACTTTTCGCCTCCTTTGGATTTTCTGCTTCAGGAATCATTACTCTATACCTCTTTCCCCCCTGAAACGGAATGTGTCGGTCCAGATCAGCATGCGCGGCATGCGCAGGCTGATCTGGGTCGATACAATACGCAGAGTTTAAATTGTTGGTGTTCTCGTGGAACGGCCCAGTTATTATATTTGTCGTTTTTCAAGATTTCAATTCCGGGTAGCCCGCGGGCCTTTAATCCACAGGAGGTAAGTTAGAACCTAAGCTCGGGAAACATTTTTCCCGACGTTTGACAATAGTCAATGCGTATTTCTTTTTCACCAATGATTTAACAGTCTAGGCTGGTGTGAGATAACGCATGGATAGGTGAATTGACAGTCGTGATATGTTGGTATTTTACGACAATCAATCAAGCAATTTGCATTTGCTAAAATTACTCTAAAGTAGGTTTTCGTATAGCACGGCTCGCTTATTTGTTAACCTTTTACAACATTAAGTAAATCTATCTACAGCAGGCGATTTTGACAACATGTTGCCAACATTGAGAAATATTTTGACAAAAGGAAAAAAATCTCCTTCTGAGCAATTCATTCCTTTGCCACAATGTTTATAAAATTGTCTGCAGCAAATGCGTCAAAATGAGCCAAAATGCGTCAAACTGGCTTAAGACGCATTCAAGAAGCGCTAGTTATACAGTACAATTTTACATGATGCAAAGTATAGATATGAAAACGGATCATTTGTTTGACTCTTGTTAATAATACTTTGAGATGGTATTCGCGGGGAACAGCTCAGTTAGTGTCACTGCTGATACAGAACGGTTATCAAACTGTGGAAGACAGTGGTGCAGAGGTAAAGCGTCAACCTCGCGTACCAAAGGTCCCGAGTTCGACTCCCGTGACTTTGGGATGTTTCCTCACTAACGGCACGAGTACTGGTTAAGTCTCCCGGAAGCAGACATCGAGCGTGATTAGTATAAATACGTCTAAGAGTGGTTGCATGATCAGCAATGCCTTTGGACGTAAGAGAGACGAGGAAATTAAGACATAAGATAGTTGCAGTTATAAAACAGCGACACTGCGTCTATTCGTAGCATTTGATGTAGTACAGATGGGACATTAAAATCCATTTAAACTATGTCGAACAGATATATATCAATATTTAATGACGGCTGTGTTGATTGTTGTTTGACTGGAGCGTAAATATATATCGGGTTTAATTCACAAACAGATAATACCGCGAAATTGGGAGGAAACGATCCTGACAGTTTTTCCAGCGCTGAGTTAGTTCGGCAGGGATTGTAAGTGTTAAAGTATTGTTTAGTTTAAACTTTTCTTTATTTGATTGTTTTGTTTGTTTATTTTATCAGGGTTTAACGCCATTTTCAACATTATTTCAGTTATATCACGGCGGCATGCATCATTCGTCTTCTACCAATGGGCTAAGTCTATTTTCGAAAAACAGACAGTTTCTTGGGAAGATTGTTGTGTGGAGTACTGGTGTGCGAAAACCAGGAAACATATGAGTAGGTGAACTGGCCGCCGTGATATGACTGAGAAATTGTTAAAAACGGTGTTAAACCCCAATCAATCAATCAATCAATATGTCTTTGGTATTATTTTTTAGCGGCCACGTCAAAGTACACAGTGTCCATGTTGATGTACTATTTTACCTCGTGTTCTAAGCGTCCATATAACACAGTATAGTACAGTCTCCAGGTTAATATACCAGTGGCGTAAAACAATTACAAGACGACGAACTGATTGAATAGATTGGTTTCGACCCCACTATGTCATTTTGTCAATTATACCCCTGATTAGAATCTACGCCAGGCGGTAGGATAATTTTCTCCAGAAATTAAAGAAACAAAAACGACAGAAACGAAATTACAGAAAAGGAGGAATTATAATTATCCTCTATCCTGTGAAATATCAAGTATTGCTATACACGGTGCCTGGTCATTGTATACACTGTTAGTATCAAATGGAAACGGTGCCTGATCAATGTTTACACTTTTTATATCAAATAGAAACAGTGCCTAGTCAGTGTATACAATGTTTGTATCAAATAAAAACTGTGCATGGTCAGTGTATACAATGTTTCTATCAAATAGAAACGGTGCCTGGTCCGTGTATACATTGTTAGTATCAAATAGAAAATGTGCCTAGTCAGTGTATACATTGTTTGTATATAATCGAAACGGTACCTGGTCAGAGTTTGTATCAAACTTCGGTAAAGATCATGAACGCCAATTTCGGAAAAAAATACCAGGTAGGCTAATTTGAATCAACCATATAAAAACATATAGACACAGCTATTATCAAGTTTCAAGTTTCAAGTTTATTTATTCGGCATAAAAGGTTATTTTACATCGCCGCAAACATATCTATATGACAGTTTAACAACTGAACATATTTACATTGACGAGAAAAACACATACACTTTCAAAAGTCTGGAGCATTACACAAAGAATTTACATATATTGCACATGGCAAAATGTCAAAGCCGTCAATTTAATAGCACAGCAAAACAACCAAACGGCGACTGCGTTTTGCGCATGTTGTAGAACCATGGTGGTATGGGTTTTGATACAATGCATTTTGAAAACAATTCTACACAACAGTGGTTGATATAATAACAGCGTCGGGCTAAGATCAGATTACCGGGATCCGAGCCGATCCGGGCCATACCAACAACTGACATGGTTTCTTCAACACTATATTATGCTTAACGGGTGATAAGAGTAAACACTACACTGCACGATGGAGACCGGCCATTTGATAAAAACAACAACAACAACACCCGTAAGGTATTTACAATCAGTGTAGATCATGATCAGCAGTCCGGTCTGACTCTGAACTGTTCGCCAATAGACCTAAGAGGGTTTCAATGAACTTCCTGACAGCAGTTTGATCCTTAGAATTGATTGGTAGACTGGGATATTCAATATGAGTTATAATTACGCTAGATGTGATTTTCACGGAGCACCGCTCATATTGACTGTAGTATATAACTTAGATACTGTTGAATGCGTCTTAACCCTTTCAGCGCCGAATTGTTTAAAGTAGACTATTCCATGTTCAAACTCGGACGAAACTATTTTCAT